>CM029550.1:1927700-2092700 GCA_017141385.1 Sogatella furcifera | reverse complement strand
TTATGAATTTAGACTCAAATTGTAGAAAACATTCTGCTCTACAATAAGAAATCAAATTAATAAATGTTGAACAAATATTGACCGAGGTGGAGTCATTTTCTCATATTGCCAGAGGGTCTTCTCTGCTTGGACAGACTAACTGTCCTCCCTCGGTGACAACTATGTTATAAACAGGCGTCTAACGGTTGTGGTCTTGCCTACAGTCTGGTCGAGCAAAGAAGACATCCTGGCAAGATGGAAAAGTGACTGCAGCTCGGTCAATATTGGTTAAAAATTATGAATTTGGTCTCAAATTGTAGAAAACATTTCGCTCTACAATTTGAGACCTGATTTAAAATTTTTTAACCAATATTGACCGAGCCGGAGTTAGTTTTCCATCTTGCCAGGATGTCTTCTTCGCTCGACCAGACGTACACCACAGACTACAACTCGAGTTCAAATCGGCAAGCTTCAATTTTGGTTTCAAACCTCACAAAATAATCAATTGTGGTTTTAAACTCTTATAACATATTCAATTATTCAATTGAGACTCAATGTAAATTATCTCTGCAGTTCCACTTTGAAAAATAGAAGAGGTGTTGATAGATAAAAATCAAAATTACACTTCAGAATGCCTCTTATAAGAGCGAAACTTGTTGTAATTGAATAAGAAAATACTAGGAGAGTATAGGCTGTCCAAGCAAAGAAGACCCTCTGGCAAGATGGAAAAATTACTCCAGCTTGGTGAATATTTGATCAACAATTTTAAATTTGATCCTAACAGTAGATCAAATTTTTTCCTACAATTTGAGATCAGATTGATAATTTTTAACCAATATTGACCGAGCGGGAGTCATTTTCCCATCTTGACAGAGGGTCTTCTCTGCTTGGACAGACTATACAACTAAAATATAATTCTCATCCATCTACATGCATCGATTAGTAGCCCTAGACAATAATGATAATATAAAAAGATAATAAAAAATAATGATATAAAATATAATATAATAAAATGATACAATATAATGATAATAAAAAAGATAATAAATGTGTTGATTCATCATCATTCGTTGATCAGCAGAGTGAAATCTCTGATTGCTGATTATTATAATATGCGGAAAAAGACCTGTCTCATGAAAGTCAAGAGAACAATCATTAAAAATTGTTTACTTTATTTCCAGAATAATTATAATGCAAACTTCGTATAATTTTTCATCAACTTTACATCAAAGTGAGAATATGTTTACAACAACTTTAAACACTCAATAGCACTTGATAATAGATTACCAATGACTCGTGGTACGAGCTTAAGCTAAGATTATCGATTTTGTTGTACCATTTCTTTTGAATTGATAGAAAATCCAAATTGAAAATAAAGAGAGTAAGTTCGATTGAGTAAATTGAATCGTCGGTCTCTCTCTTACGACCTCTGGTGGCTCGTGCCCACGAAACAGGTGAACTGTCCATATCTTTTACTATACAGCACTTCACCTGTTTCGTGTGCACGAGCCCCAGTGCTTACGACCACACACAACACGATTCTCAACTATTGACAAAGTACTGCTAGATATCAAAATTATATCTCCAACTGTTTTAGTACTCAGTGGTAGTTCTATTATGTTCACGTGTTTCAAGAGAGGAATATCAATGATATTGATATTGTCGAGAAAAAGTGCAAGAAAAATAAAGTTAATCAATTATCAATATGAATGCATAGTCTGTCCAAGCAAAGAAGACCCTCTGGCAACATGGGAAAATGACTCTAGCTCCGTCAATATTGGTTCAAAAATTATCAATTTGATCTCAAATTGTAGGAAACAATTTGATCTACTATCAAGAACAAAGTAATTATTCTTGAACAAATAATGACCAATCTGGAGTCATTTTTCCATCTTGACAGAGGGTCTTCTTTGCTGGGACAGACTCTACCATTGCCTTTTAGCCACGTGTATTTTTGTTCCCTGGAATATAAATTACAGTACTGTGTAATTCTAACGAACTAAGAGTGTTCTGCGAATCTGGAAGTGGAATTTTTCCAATAATTCAACAGTAATAATTTTTCTCCACGTGTGTGAGCAAGGTTGAAAGCATACGCCGTGCCCAGGTAGACTTGTAGAGACATTCTGGCAAGTTGGGAAAATGACTCCAGCTCGGTCAATATTCGTTCAAAAAACATAAATTGCATCTCGAATTGTGGAAAACATCATGTTCTACAATTTGATACCAAATTGATAATATTTTAATCAATATTGACCGAGCTGGAGTCATTTTCCTATCTTACCAGAGGGTCTTCTTTGCTTGGACAGACTATACGTGCAATTCGAATCAGCCGTTAGTGTAAATTGTTGAGTTGCAGTTATTGGATAATTTAATCTCTCTTTAAAAAACTCATTACCTTTTTGTTCCCGATGAAGCTTATTGCGGTTTTGATAACAGTCCCCTTTGGTAAAAAATGAAATTCCAACTCCTCAAAACTTTTTTATGGTAATTTTGAAGGTTTGAGTTATGTATTTCTACCAACATTTTTCCATATTTTCAATAAACAATCAGAATCATTCAGTCTGCCTCTCAGAGGTACTGTTACAGCGTACCGTCACAAATTCAGCCCTGAGTATAAGAGTCAATAAAAATACTGTTACGGAATTCGACCGTGTCTGATGGCCTTGAGACGGTTATACACCAAGTGATGGACAGGCGGGGATTAGAATCAAATAAATATATTATTGATGGAAGAATTATTAGATATTGCAGCTCATCAACTGCTGGATAATTATAATAATAATAATAATTTCTTAGAATCTCAATTTATTGCTATATAAACAAAGGACTTCTGCAACTGCAAATATTGACCAAGTGGCCAAGTCACTCGGCCGGCAACCGAGGGGTTTGATTCCCGGTCCTGGCACAGTTTTTTGATCAGTTTCATTCAATGGATCTCGCCTGCTATTTAGTACATTGGTCAATATTTGCAGTTGCAGAAGTCCTATGTCTATTTATATAGCAATAAATTAAGATTCTAATAAATAATTATTATAAATATCAGTTGGAGCAGTTTGATTATCATTACTAGCAGTTGGAGAAGTCCCTCGTCTATTTATATAGAAATAAATTGAGATTCTAATTCATTATTATTAAAATATATTATTCAATAGCGATTGAGAACTTGCGTAATCCATTAAAAAAATAAAAATCTCATAACGATTGTTTGGAATTCACTCAGATAATGATTATGAATCTTGAGCATGTGGTTAGTTTGATTTCGTGTATAATGGGAAATAATTACCTGACATATTGTTGAGGTAGCTCATGAAACTCTAAGCTCTGCACCCTATTCCACGTATTATAAATATCAACTACCTAGCATACCCAGCTAGCTAGCCTAGGTGTTTATCAAGTTGTTTCTCCTTTGTTGAGCTCGATTCTTCTGTCTGTGATATGGTAAAGCCTTCTATGAAAATACTTTTTGCTCTCCACTTTCTCTAAACTTTTTACCTACTTCATACCTTCCGTTTTCTATAGGCTATGAAAATGAAGTTCTAGGATTCCGTATGGATATGGTAACCTATTATAAATCCTTTCGCATCGACGTCACCTTGAAAGTCGGCAAAAAAGTATTTTTCATGAGCCAACTTCTCGAAACTGCATCATGAAGTCAACCTTGACATTCATTCTCCATATTTCAAAAACTACCGAGCAGGAACCTACTTTCAAGCACTGGCGGCTCGTGCTCACGGAACAGGTGAAGTGCTGTGCAGTAAACGATACGGGCACTTCACCTGTTACGTGGTACGAGCCGCCAATGCTTTCAAGTTGAATTCATAAAAGGCGTTTTCTTCCCAAGCCATTCGTTTGACATTATGTCGATTTCTGTATTATGGGTGGATGAATTCCATCTACTTTCTCGTATTTTCAAATCAAATACTTTCTACCGTGCTAGTCTCAAACGGCAGCATTAGGAGAAACGTTTTGGAATTTTTTGTTTATAGCTTAGTGTAGTTTTTGTCTTATTGACTTGATTGAAATGGCTGTGCTCATTTCGTTTCGCTTAACTTTATAATTCTTTGGAAAAATTACTTAATATTTGCAGCAATTTTAATTTGTAAAAACAGTTAACCCACAATAGTTTTCTTAGTTGGCGTCCTAATTACATGCATGAAACTATGCATACCCGAAACTTATAATGAAATACAGCTAACTAACTTCTATTACAACTCTCGAACTTGACAGGAAAACTAGCAGTATACATTATAGTTTGTCCAAACTAAGAATACATTCTGGCAAGATGGGAAAATGACTCCAGCTTGGTCAATATTAAATCAAAAATTGTAAATTTGGTCACAAATTGTAGAAAATATTTTGCTACATAATTTGAGACCAAATTGATAATTTTTGAACGAATATTGACCGAGCTGGAGTCATTTTCCCATCTTGCCAGAGTGTCTTCTTTGCTTGGAAAGACTGTACTAAACTGTTCCCTGGTCCCATAGTCACTTCAACGGTTTGCACTGTTTACCCATTAGTTTCTACAGGTGGTGCCAAAAATTTAGGCGGTCGACGAATGACTATTATCATTGCTCAGCTCTGTCAGGACAGTCTGAAGCTGTCTTCAATAACGAAATAGTGTAGAGGGGTTCACTCTCTTTCCTATGTACTCACGAAGACGACTCACCGACTGTCCTGACAGAGCTAAGAATGAATAACAGTCATTCACCAACCGCCTTTATATTTGATACACGTTATACATTTCAGATCGATATATTGTCCCAAGAGAATTGAGTACAGTAAATGAAACAGCAATCAGTGGATTTCAAGGGGTGGGGGAAAAGTTTAAAGTTCAATTATTTGATTTACTCTGTTCAATATTGACTATAGTTGACTCCAGGAAATAAATTATGTTTTGTTAAAATTGTTGTAGTGTTCGATCCCCTAAGGTTGAGTGGTATAAAGGACTTCCTAGTCCTAACTCCGCCTAGTAAAGGATATTTTCATTTCATTTCATCCCCAATATTGACTCACAGTTTGGGAATTCAAGGTTATTCCTGGAAATACATTCAACCTTGTTCAAGTTGTTAAACTCCTCGATTCCCAGTGTCTGTCCAAGCAAAGAAGACATTCTGGTAAGATGGGAAAATAACTCCAGTTCAGTCAATATTTGTTCAAAAATTAAAAATTTGATCGCAAATTGTAGAAAACATTTGGATCTAAAAATTGAGACCAAGTTTATAGTTTTTGAACCAATATCGACCGAGCTGGAGTCATTCTCCCATCTTGCCAGAATGTCTTCTTTGATTGGACAGACTTCAATTAAACGAGGAATTTATCCAATTATAACTCATTCAAGAGATCGAAATACAATAGGATTCAATTGCAAAGTCCAAAACAATAATCTCTTCCCAACTTTGGTTAGTTTGCCACTAATAATTGATGGTTATCCCTAGAAGTTCATTGTTATAATCTTTGTAGCATTAGAAACTGTATCAATAGTGTCCATTTGGGGATTCATGGTATGAACAGCGCATACTCTAACCACTGGCGGCTCGCGTCTAAGAAACAGGTGAAGTGCTGTACAGTAGAAGATACGGGCACTTCATCTGTTTCTAGGCACTTCACTTCACTAGGCTCTAACCTAGAAGTTTCGCAGTTTGCGTTTCAAGTAATTTGGAATCAGCTCTTCCTGGAACTGAATATAGTGAAACTTCAGTACATATTGCCCTGAAGATGATGTTTGCAGTAGAGGAAAACGGAAAACGTAGACTTCTACTGAACTAATCAGAGGTGACTGTGATATGAAACTGTTTCATATTCATTTTTATTTATCATCATTTCTCTCGAGAACGCATAAAATAGATTTATTTATTGTTCGAATTTTTCAATAATGTACATAATCAATCATGTATTATAATAAATTTATGATTGATGATGATTAATAGCTATTTTCTTAAATTAATTGATCAGGTCTTTTTCGCTACACTTCACGGAAATAAGCTGCTTACCAGTCCCTATGTAGACTAGGAAGTCGTCATTTACATACATAATCAATCAGCTGTTGTCCTCGAGCGCAAAGAAGTCCTTTCCATGCAAGGGCCATCCCTTTCCAAGCGTGGACAGCTGTTCTACAAGCTGTATACAATCTTCTAAAATTGTAGAGCTATGAATTATGTATACAGTTATTTGATATTTACTATGAATTGTACAGCTATTTGAATCCAGATAAATACCTACCCAAATAGCGTCAAGCAGGGACTGTAGAAACCCTGCCACAACCAGTTATGAGGTGAGGTCGCAAAATAAGAATTAGATGTGAGAAAATTTGAAAGACTGTAGAAGAGGAGATCGCTTCGCTCGCCATCTAGCGAGAGAAAATACAACTACAATGGACCATCTCTTTCTGTGAAACTGCCAGGAATTTGTCAAAAACAAGAAACTTTGTATTGCTATTGTACAATTTAGGATGATCGTACTTTCATGAGCTTAAACGTTCCTGGACTAAGGAAATCGAGTATTCTGATTTTTAAGTGATATCCAATTGATTAAATCAATAAACTTGTGATGCAAACTTTCAATACTTGGCAGTTCAGCCTACTCCAGATTCAGCTCAGCCGAAGCTACTATAGTAAGTTATCCGGTCTAGCTGTTCTTAGATCTCATTAATCCTATTTGTTTTGTTCATTTATGAAATAAGATTGATAAAATTTATTTGAAGTGTACCGAAAAAAATTATACACTCACTCGCCCAGGAAGATTTTTACAGTATTTGGAATTATTCCCAGGCTCGGCAAGCCTCGCCCGGGAAACTATCCTCATACTGTAAACTTTTCCCTCCCGGGCTTGTGGCGTTATGTACTATTTCAAGCTTGAAAATGCAACCTATGTGGCCAAGAAACCATGGTCCTGTAACAAGAATGAACGGTAGAATTTTAATAATTATTAACATCATCAGTTTTATTGTAGAAATATTATAGCCTACAACATCTGCTTCAAATTATGTTCCCAAAAAAAGGTGAATGGTAATCTTTCTTGATGTCCAGCATTTATCATATTCCCAATTAGTCTAGAGCAAGCATATTACACAACACGTGATCAAATTTAACCAACGTGAAATGACGTCATTTGACAAAGCTCAACCGCGATGGTTATCATCAAATGACGTATGAGTATTTCAACAGATAATGAAGCTGTTCTACGGCGTTTAATTAACCACAAAGAAAATATGACGTCATTTGTCAGAGCTCAGTCAATAGGTTATCATCTGTAATCATCATCTTTATTGAGTACCGTCATTATAAATGGAAGCTGGAAGGCAAAGTAAGTACATGGAAGAAGGTAATATATGTAAGTACAACAGGCAAAGCACAAAACTGTCCCTTTTCAAGTATTTCATCAAAAATAATGAAATTGTTTAACTTCGGTTGAGTTTATTTTCGGATTTCAAACATATGCACTTCAAAATCACTTGTTGTTAAGCCAAAATCCACCGAAAACTTCGCTCCCATCCACAAACATGGATAACTTACGAGTTTGATATTCATGAGACAGCTTTCGTGAATATTCAAATAACCTAATCCTACCGCCATATAACTCGATACATCAGAGCGGAATGGGTTCTATATTCCGATGTAGTCTGTCCAAGCAAAGAAGACATTCTGGCACGATGGTAAACTGACTCCGATTGGTCAATATTGGTCCGGGAATTATGAAGTTGTGCTCAAATTGTAGGAAAAGTTTCGATCTCTAATTTTAGTCCAATTCATAATTGTCAGACCAATATTGACCGAGCTGTAGTCATTCTCTCATCGTGCAAGAATGTCTTGTTCTCTTGAACCTGAGTGTGTATATTCCATTATTGACGATCCCAATTAAATTAATTTATTGTTCAGTACTGAATTATATGATGAGCTCGAGTAGGCTACTAGAATATGTACTGAATTAATTCAGTACACCAATAAATTACTCGATTAATTAATTCAGTACTGAATTATGTACTAGTATTACTCATATTATGTATGACTCGAGTTACGAGCGAGTTTATTCGTCAATACTCTAGAATAATGTCAACTATAATGGAAGGCAATTTTGTTTGTACAGGGATAGATTGAAACCCTCCTCGAACGGAAGATTTTTGACACGCATCAGTGATACTCAGTAGTGATACAGAGTCAAAAATTGATACAGAACGGAAGCTCGTTGTTACGCGACATTTGCAATGCTTATGGATCGCTGTCATATTGTGAACTAGCCGGCAGTTATGAATGAATTCAGCCAGCAGATGGCAGCAGCAATAGGGTGTCTTGCTTCGACTTCCATTGAACACGCCTCCAAGCTCCGCCTACGATCAAAATGGCCGAAAACATTGGTTGAAAAGTTTCCAATTTCAACCAAGAGATGGCAGCAGTTCACGGGTGATCTTTAAGATTTGACTTGGACACGCTTTCATGCCGCCTGCTCTTTTCTTATTGGTTGATAGTAGCCTATTTTGTGAGTTCTGTCTTAGAGAATGGCTGCTAGCAAAAAAAGATGGATGGTGTGACATACATAAAAACAATACACTGATTTACTATTGACGATCTTGTGCTGATATAATATTCATTTATGTATTCAGGCTGGTAAGATTCTATCAAGTTAGTATCAAGTTAACTTTGTTCAATATATTAACTACCACAATAATTTCCCAACATAGGAAATTGTGGTTATGTCGGCTGTGGAACTTCTTCGGAACTCCCCACAAAATGAGCCATACGAAATAATAATAATGAATTAGTATTGTACCAAAATTTTATAATCTTGAATGAAATTTATTCTATCTCAGTAAAATAAGTAACTTTCAGTTCCCATTAAGATAATTAATTTATTTTTGTTAACTGGTGACTTAGCCAGCATTTCTATAATCAGTGTAATTCAATCAGCATCATATTAAATTCCTTGTTTCTCACGATTCTACTTGAAATTATCAATTCTCACGACAGATTATAGACGCCAGAAGTATGCTGATTTGGTCTAAAATCTGTACCATAATTCAGATTTAGCAAGAGGGAAATTACTTCTCTCTCCTAGTTTCTATCTCCCTTGAATATTTCACTTTCCTTGTTTACTGAACAGAAAGAGAGTGGGAAGTGAGAGATTTGCAAGCGATCGGGTAAATATTTGTAATCATGCTGGTGAACCTGATTAGTCTGGGAGCCTTTAAAGAGTTGAGAGAATTTTGATTCGATCTCCAGTCGTCATAGCGTTAACTATAAGGTGAATTCAATGTTCACCTTAAAGTTTTGGTCTCTTAAAGACATGGATTAACGTTAACTGATTAATTTGGTCTCTCGAAGACATAGATTGAAGAAAGTTGATTTATTGTATGTAATAATTTATTTAGATTCAAATATTTGAATATAGAGACAATCAACCGTCAAAAATGTTCATTATTTCGAATTCCTCACCACAAAAGTAGAATTAGAGAATTCACTGATCAACCCCACCACCATCGGGGTCTTGCACAATTTCCAAACTTGATTATAGTTGTCTGAGAATCTAAAGAGTCTAAGAATCTGAGAGTCTATAGTGTTCTCTAAAAGACACTATAGTATTCAAAGAATTTATTTATAGAATTTGGACTCAGTTTTACTTCGTGTAACTTAGGCCTACTAGACTTCAATAGTTTTATGCTGTATGAAATGAGATGATAATATGATTTTGCACTCCCATCTTATACTCCTCAATTTTTGCATACAATGAATATAATATTCCGAAATGAAATAATATGAATATGATTTTGTTTTTGAGTCTCACACAACCATATTTCCAATAACCGGAAACCAATTTGCTAATATTCTTAACAACCCCCAACGCCAACAAGCTTGCTAACAAATTAATCTCGGACTCGATTTTAGAAACGACCATGCAATTTTCGGATCTGCTATACTGCGCTCATAAATCAAGCTCGCTCGATGCCTGAATTATACTCTGAGAATAGATGTAACTTTCGTATTCGAATACATTGTATTCCCTATCTAATTAGGTCTCTGTCCCATTACGAGAGTTACATTTATTCCAGGATAATGAATGTTGTTGGTCTTCTAATGTAATTGAAGGGCTGGATTTTGGTGAGGTTTCCTACTGAACAGAGAACTGAATTATACATTTCCTGCCCAGGAATCACACTAGAGGTACTTTTTGTACGACTGTTGTTTTGTTCACCGTGTACCATGTAAGAAGTAGCCTACCTTTCAATTATTGGAGTGTTCATCTTATCAAGGTGAAAATATAAAGACAGGATTAATAAGGTTGAATAAAATTTTTATTTTCACTTACCCAAATAAAATTAGTTACTATTGTCATAATATGAACAAGAACTCTCTCATTCTCGATATAATCTACATTAGGCTATTTTGTTATCATTCAACACTTTCTATCCTCATCATATAATATGAACAAGAGTATTTCACTTCCAGTATGAATATACTGTAGAATCATTTCCGGATAAGATTAATTTGTATTATAAATAATTTTTTCTCAGAACAATGATAATAATATTACTATAGGCTTATGTTTAGTTATGTTTTGTTATAGGCTTAGGCTTATGTTCAAGTCACAAATTTTAAGATTTCACTGAAAATTAAGATTAAAAATTAAGTAAATATAAGTTAAAGATACGGACACGAGCCGCCAGTGACTTAATTGGAATTCAATCAATGCTAATTAAAGCAAGCTTTTTCCATTATAATAAATGCTGAGAAAGCAATATTCAAACGCGAACGGCAAAAACTTGAACGCGAACGAAAGAAGTTGTAATGTAATGATCTTCCGACGACAAATTCAAAGAGCCACCTGATTGGCCAATGGGTTGAACGGACGCCATTTTACAATTCTAACCAATCAGAAGCCAGCTGACAGAAAAAGACTCATGGCAGCTCATCTGACGTAGGTTGCTACTGATTGGTCGAAATTGTAAAATGGCGGCTGAACAGGAGCTCATTATTGGCCTATCAGACAATTCAGATCTGATTCGTTATTGCATGACTTTTCAAAAAAAATTAATTTTCATGAAGAAAATAAAAAGAAGATTGTTTTTCTGACTCTCATCTGGTATCACTATGTCTTTTTTCCACAAAAAGAGTATTGATGGTGCTTCCAACCCAATTACATGTACAAAATTTTCAAGTTTTTTAATATTTTATAAGAAATTGTGTGAAAAATTTGGTGAATTGCTTCATTTAGAATATCCTATTTCCTAAATTCAAAACTTTTATAATATGGTATTCTCCTGTTCTTGATTGAGGAGCTGCGAGAAAATATAACCTAGTTCAATATTAATCAAATGTTTTATTGTAGACGTTTTGGACAGTAATTTTTCAATAAGTTTACTTGTTTCATTAAATTTCATAATTCATTTCATCTTTATACTTCTTCATAAAAAGTATAACTACTACTCTCCATCTTCTACAAGTTTGGGAAATTGAAGATGGCGGAATATTTATTTATGTAATTCATGTAATGTGTTGATACATGTAATTATCAAGTCCATAAGATTTTCAAATACGTCGTGAAATAAATAGTGCCAAGTAGGCAACGTACGTCATAATTCAAATCTGTTTGGATTTGCTGTAAAAACAAAACTATAATTAAATTTATATCATGAATTGATATACATTAAATGTTATATATTTAAACGGTTCAAGAAATTGATATATCGTTTTCAGCAAAATGAATTTTATTCTCAAATTCTGCATCAAGGTCACGTACAACAATTAAACCCTTACCATTTCCCATTGAAAAACCGCTGAGAGAACAAGCTGCCCAAAAAATCTGGTGAAAAATTAAGTTGGTGAATGACTGTTATTATTAATGATTGCTATTGTCAGGACAATATAAAGTTGTCTTCGGAAGCAAATTAGTAGAGCTGATTTAGTTGTTGTTTCAATTTACTCTTGCAGGCAGCTCACTGATTGTCTAGAAAGAGCTGAGAATCAATAACCACCGTAATTTTACAACCAATTTTTGGTGAAGCGTATCAATGAGAGCGCTCTATCAGGAGCGCTCTGTCTCTAATATTACATCTAGTGACTGTTGTCTCCAGTAGAAGAGTTCGCGCAAGCTGGGAAGATTCGTCATTACAGTACACTTTATATTATGACAGCGTGTCTTCTCAGCATGCGCAAACTTTTTCCAACTGAAGCTTTTTGCAAAAGCCACTAGGACTAGAAGATGATATTATTCATTGTTATAATAGCTGTAAAATTAAGTTGAAAACATGAAATAGAGATGATCATTTTCACACACTAATAAAAATTTATTTACATCTTATTGGATATTGATAATTCTCTTGATAATGTTGATTATTTTCATGATTATAATATAATATAAAATGTTAAAGAAGGTGTTTATTATTTATTGTTGGTTATACTGATATTGAATGTACAGCTGGTGCAGTTATTAATTACGATACCAGCTGTAGCAGACGAAACTTCTTGAGAATGCTGTGATTCAGTACCGGTATGAGATTGAGTTGTTGATGTTGCTGTTTGTTGTATTGCTGAGGTTGGATGAGGCTTATTGGTATTTACGTGACTATTTTGACCAAGAATCATTGTTGCAGTTGTAATTTTTGAAGTTATAGATTCTTCTACATATCCTTCTGCCACAGTAGAACTCTTCCACCCCCCGTGCCTTTTCAATTGTAGGATGTCACCTCCTGCTTCAACTAAAAGTGTAGCCGAAGTTCTTCGGAAACAATGTCCAGTGTACAGCTGGGAAATCAAAATTCGGTATAAAGACGTTTTAGACAATAGTCTGTGTTTTCAACCAATAAGTTTACTTGTTTCATTAAAATAAATAAATGAATATACTTCTACTCCTTGGTATTTTTATAGAAGTATAACTACTTCTTTCACATCTTCTACTGAGATTGCAGATTAAGCCATGTAATTTATGTTATTTATGTAATTCATGTAATTGATGTTATTTATGTAATTATAAGTCCATAAGGTGGGCAATGAACCCTCAGGAATACGTCGTGAAAATAACACAGGCAAAGTAGGCAACTTTTTCACGTCATAATTATTCACGTCAATTTCGTTTGGATTTGCTGTATAAAAACAAAAAAAATAACCTTTCTTTCCTCCAATGTTGAATACAGTAACATGATATTCCTTATTTTTAGCCTGAACGGCCTTCCCCTTTTTCCCATTCACATGAGTAATAAGTGAATATCGGGTTTTCTTTGTCCCAAATGAATTTTCACTCTTGATTTCATTTTTAAGGCGTCTTTGATTTGCGTGACAATAAAACTCAAGCACAGGTGCTTGATAGGAATAGAGCTTGTGTACTTGAAAAGTGTTTTCAAAGTACTTGAAGGGTGAAGGGCGACTTGTAGGTTCGTGAAAGCTGGGAAGATCCCTGTTACAATGTGAAGTGTATCGTTCAGGCGTGTCTACCCAGTTTGCGGAAATATCCACCCAATAGGTTCGTGAAAGCTGAAAAGATCCCTGTTACAATGTAAAGTGTATCGTTCAGGCGTGTCTACCCAGTTTGCGCAAATACCCACACAATATTCTCAGTCACGTATTCTCAATGTTTTCCGACCAGTGCCAATGAACTCATGGCTCGATTCTGTTTTACACTCATTTACCACCTCTCTCTTCTCTTCTGTTCTCTTCTCTTCTCTTCTCTCTTGTGGGTTAAGTGGAAGATCTTGTGCCTTCTCTTCTCTTCTCTCTTGTGGGTTAAGGGGCTCTTGTGCCTTAACTTCGCCCACATCACTTGTGTTGTACAAAGTGGAAAATAAAGACATTCTATCTATCTATATCTTCTTCTCTTTTACTCTTTCTTTTTCTCTCTTCTTTACTCCACCTCTTCTTTTAATTTAACATCTTTGCCTTGTTCAAATTTTGAAAATTAATCCAATCTGTTCACTTTTCCCAATAATTCTCACATGAACAGGCTACTCTTGTATTTTCGCGTGGGTGGTTGAAAAATTTTTGGTGAAAAAGATTTCGAGAATCCATCTCGGAGCCGCTGATTAATAGACCGGCCTCCATTATTCACATTGAAAAATGTTACTCTTATTAATCACAATTCAATATTAAATTGAACAGCCCGTTTAAAACAAAAAAACACCTGGAATAGTAGAATATTACTTTGATGTCCATATTGTTTAATCAATTAAAAGAGCTTTTGTGTATTTTTATTCATGTATGACGTCATTCTACGACAATTAGATTCCTTTTTTAGTGTCAACGGTCGTTGAAGCTCTAATGGTAGACCTTAAAGTGTTGTTTTCATTCAATTTAACCATCACTTTGAGTTTTATTTCATCTCAAGTGTTCAATTCCACCTTCATTTTTCACTTCCGATTCTCCATCTCAACCAAAAATATTTAAAAGATTTCAATCACTCTGGAGTAAATGTCAAGATCAAGGAAGAAATGTCATGTGCGCTGTTTTCTCTCTCCAACCTGCGTCACGTAAAACATACACCTACTACTGGGAAAATCCCATCCAAAATTATAATTTCCGAAATACACAGTCGACCAATATTCTTCAGCTGCCAAAAAATGATTCCCATCGAATTCACTTCCTTTCTCTTTGTTTATTGACAAAAGTGCGCATGCGCGCTATAGCCTGTCCAAGCAAAGAAGACATTCTGGCAAGATGGGAAAGTTACTCCAGCTAGGTCAATGTTGGTTCAAAAATGTTAAATTTTCTACAATTTGAGAACAAAATTTTAATTTTGGAATCGATATTGATTGAGTTGGAGTCATTTTCCCATCTTGTGAGAAGGTCTTCTTTGATTACACAGACTATACAAATGCAGCGCAAATAGAAAGAGAGAGAAATTGATTGTGAGAGAGAAAGAGGGAGTAAGTGTGTGTGAGAGTGAGTGAGAGCGTAGATGAAGATCAAGTTTGTAGCGCTATTTTTGTATTCAAGGGTTGTAAGTGTTCAAAAACAACGATTTAATTCGTCGCTTATAAAAACAGCGAATCGCATTTACGTCACAAGTCGGCTAACGCTCTAGAACAGCTGTTCGTCTTTATCAATAAATTTGACGAATGTTGGATAATATTATTCGCTTCCAACAAGAACTCCCCCAACAATAACGGAACGATGTTCTCCGTTCAATTCGAACTTCAGCTACAATAACTCTAGTTTTCCAGTCTTGGGTCGGGCATGATCTGTTGTACTTTTTGATGAGTTATTGTTGAATAATAATAGTGAACTTGATTAGATTCCGAATGAAACTCGGAAACGTTTTTTTGTTCCGCCAGAAAGAGGAACATTCATACATTAGGAACAGAGGAACATTATACATTTATACAGAGGAACATAAACATATTGTATAGTTAAAACTTAACTGGACTCGTTATTACTGTAAACAAAGGATAGTTTGGTTTTTCACGACTTATCAAAACCAAGCTTCCGATTCTAAAAATTGATGATGATTCCAATAATTCCATTCTAATATTCAGTTCACTTGAAGAAAAAACGAACAAAATATGACTATAAGGAGAACATTACACATTCAGAACGTTCAGAGTTGTTTTGCACTGTCACTTGGTTACGGAAGCTAGCTTATAGTTGAGAGGATCAACGTGCTAACTACACGTTACCTTCATCCTGGTTCCAGAAAGGTGTGCATGACGTTCAAGAAACAGACTTACAGACAAGTTGTATTTGTCGGCTGTAGGCTTATCAGTAAAAATACAAATACATTGTAAAAGTATTATTAATTAATTCATTTAGCGTATGCTTTCAATTAAGGAGAGACCCAAATGGTTGTTCCACTTCGCAATACATATAACAAATCGAAAACATTAATACATATAACATTTTACAAATGAAAACATGGAGAACCATGTATACTCCATCCACGGAGTGTTCGGACCTAAGCTCCTCCTCTATTTTTACGTCGAGGCGGCTGTAGCCAATGGCAAGTAAGATCATCGTGCTGCAGCTGTTACTTTTTAGGTCACAGTCATGCTGTGAAAATCTAGGAACGTAATGCCCGGGTTTTCCAAGCACACTCAAATTTGAGGGACCCTCAAGTTTACTACACTTTACTACATTTCCTATACTTATCATAGAAAATGTCAGCTGTTCATCAAAATATGAGGATCCCTCAACTTTTATTATTATGTAGCATTATCCCGGTTTCAATTTCCAGAGAATCCACCAAATTTTATGAGCTTGTGTTCTTTCAGCTGATTTAAATAATTCAAACCTCCCATGGAATATTTTTGGCGGTTATGTTGTGTTCTTTGTTCCAGCTCAATCAAAACAGCATAATTCTTTAAAAAAGATTGGTTTTATTGAATTCAAAGTACCTACAGTAATTATATTAATTTCTTGCATATAATTAAAACTTCATAGAGATTAGGTTATATACTTGAATTATTTTTAGTACGGTAGTGTGTAGTTAAATGAGTTTTAAATTTCCGCTAAAACTAAGCAGTCAAAATAATAATAACTAAAATATGATTATGAAAGATTCTGAATTAACAATAATTCTGTCAAGTGATATTGATTATAATCATTCATCATTCTTATTTGTTATAACGATGTGAATTTTGCCCATCATCAACAAATAATAACCATTAAAACATCAATCAATATCTTTAATACCACTCAAATCCAATATCGATTAGGGATTTCTACGTTCCAGGCAATTGCGACCGCTTGTGAGCTGGTCGGATCATGACGTCAGAACCTCGGGGGAGGAGCTTATGTCCGAATACTCCGTGGATGGAGTATAGGTTATAGTTCTTTCAATCAAGGTAATTAGAAAAGAAAGGTATCAGTCATCAAAACCGGGTGGAAACCGCGTGTTCTGACGTCATCAACACCCCAGCTTTTAAGCAAACCTATAGCTGGCTCTAAAAGTTAGAAAATTCAGCTGGGGTACCGATAACGTCAGAACTCACGGTTTTCTCCCGGCTACGATTTTGATGACTGATACCTTTCTATTCCAATTACCTTGCTTTCAATATAGTTATTGTAAGAGTATTGAGTTGTGACGATAGTTGTATCCTGTTTAAAAATGTCTAAAGCTTTAAAGTAGAGATAAATTCTATTATACGAATAGGACCTTCACTAGATTTAACTAACAATTTTGAATAAAAACCGTTTACTTGGAAAAGTTTGTCATTGGTAAACTACATCCAGTATTCAGTTCTCCTATTGTAACCAATGTCTGTTGGGTTTAGTCATGTTAGTTCAGCTAACGTCCGTTACCAACCCTACTATAGTCTTACAAGCAAAGAAGACCCTCTGGCAAGATGGGAAAATGACTTCAGCTCGGTCAATATTGGTTCAAAAATAATTGATTCAGTCTCAATCGAAGGAAACATTCTGATGTACAATTTAAGACCAAATCAATAATTTTCGAACCAATATTGACTGAGCTGGAGTTTTTTTTCACATCTTGTCAGGGGGTCTTCTTTGCTTGGACAGAATATATCGTAGTAAAGCTGGTGCAAAAAAACGAGGCAGTTGCCGTCTGACTGTTATTAATCATCAGCTCTCTCAGGACAGTCGGCGGATTGTTATCCTAAATCGTTCTCGAAGACTGCTTCAGACTGTCCTGACAGAGCTGGTTATCCATAACAGTTATACATCAATAGCCAATTTTTTTGGCATCTGCTAAACTCATGCATGAGATATAGTCTGTCCGAGCAAAGAAGACCCTCTGGCAGGATGAGAAAATAACTCCAGCTCGGTCAATATTGGTTGAAAAATTATTAATTTGGTCTCAAATTGTAAATCAGAATGTTTGCTACAATTTAGACTAGATTAATAATTTTTAACCAATATTGATCGAGCTGGAGTCATTTTCTCATATTGCTAGATGGTCTTCTTTGCTTGGACGGACTATACATGTTCGAGTTTGAAAAGTAGAAAGTACATAGTGCCAGTCAGTTCAAGCTCCAGAAATTTATTCATAAATTTTGAATAAGCCATATTTTATGTATAGCCTGTATTATATATTTTCTAGTATTATCTTGTATGTAGAGGTTGTTATTTTGACAATTTTGACATATGTCAAACTAGACGTGACCCGGGAATTCCCATTTGGTTATGTATGACTCCGGTTGGTGAAGTTCCAGGTATTGTTCCCCATTATTCAAATTTTCTGGGAATGTTGGTACATGAAATTTTCGGCTATTATAAGCTATTAATTTTCACGAAAATAACCAGGAAATTATTCAATTGAGCACTGGTATGAGAATACAATATTGGTATGAATCACAGAACTGAATACACTCTGATAACACCACTGGCGGGTTGTGTCCACAAAACAGGTGAAGTGCTGTACATGCAGTAAAATATACGGGCACTTCACCTGTCTCGTCCACCGCCAGTTAATAATACCAGTCGTTAATTTTAATTGGTTAATAGTTCTCATGAACTGAAAATGAAGAGTACTCAAAAGAGGAGAGAAAGCACTTGTATGGAAAAAATAAAATCACTGGATTCACGAAATACGATGTTTATATTATTCAAAATCAAATCTACTGAATCCCTATTGAAAACTGATGGAAACCACTGGCGGCTCGTGCCCACAAAACAGATGAAGTGCTGTACAGTAAAATATACGGCACTTCACGTATTTCGTGGGTACGAGAGTGCTATCCACTTCTATTATCGTGGAAATAATTGGGCAAAAATTTTCCAATTCCATGTCTTGTGATTTCAAAAATACTATGCGAAGAGCGAAATTCATAATAATTAATGGAAACACAAGATGCTGTCAAACCACTGATTTATTAGAAAATCAAGATACCGGTTCCGGTTGTTACACCATTATCAATCTCTGGTAAACTAAAACTTATCGTACAGAGCAGCAGTATTTATACTATCGGTAAAGCACAGCTATTGGTAGATGCTTGAGCCAATGATCGTGAACGTCTGCCATTGGCCTAGACAAGCTCCTCCCCGATTAGCGGTTCATTCAAACATTACAAAATGGCAATTTAATTGGAGACCAATAAATAGCTACAGTAACCTACGAAATAAATGGAACAATGTTACGGAAGGATCAATCTCTGGTAAACATCTTGTCTTTTCATTTATCATGGATAACTACCACAATAACAACCTCACAACTACTCAGAGAGTTAATTCATAATTTACGCTAAAAGGTTGTACTATTTAATGGAGCGAATGATGCACAAATATTACAATTCCATGTCATGTGGTTTCAAAAATACTAAGGAGAGATCGAAATGTATTATTTACAGCAAGGTAATTACAATAATTATTACTCTATTCCAATTATCTAGATTTACAGCAAGAGGTTCTGATATTAAATGAAGATGATGATGCACAAATTTCTCAATTCTATATCAAGTGGTTCCAATTCGAAAATCATGATTTACATCAACAGGATCTAATATTTAATGGGGAGAATGATGCACGCAAATCCCATAATATTTTCATGTCATATGATTGCATAAATACTATAGGAAAAACAAGATTCATGATCCACGGCGAAACTCTGTACTAATAATGAAGAGAATGATACAAAAATCTCCAATTCCTTAGAATATGGCTTCGATTATTTGTGATGATAGCTCACCACGGTTGCAGCACTTTTAACCGGAAACTAGCCGAGTTTTGTAGTTCAGACCGGATGTAGGAAGCTCGAGCACTCACCTCACTAAGTTGAGCCAGCGGTGTAACTGACTGAACTCGCGTTGGTGACGCTTGTTGTGGGCGTCGAACGCAAACAAATCGCCCGACAAACGCTTTGACGCTCGTTTCGACGCTTGCATCACAGCTGCATCAATCACAGCCGATGACCTTGGCTCAAATTTGAATGTCGAACACTGCTTTTTATTAATATTTGATAACACTGCTTAATATTTGCTTTGATTTATGGCAAATGAAATCTTGAATCTTGAACCTTGAAATTGAATAATTATTGAATCTTGAATCCTGAATGATATAATCTTAATTTGGATTTTTATTATAAATTGTTTTAGGAACAGTTTTGGGCATTATACCATACCAGTTGTACTAACCTTTGTATTTTATTGATTGATTGAAATGAATATTTATTGAAATTGAATATTGAATATTGAATATTGAATCTTGAATCTTGTATCCTGAATCTTGAATTTTTAATCTTGAATATTGAATATTGAATATTGAATATTGAATATTGAATATTGAATATTGAATATTGAATATTGAATAGTTGATATTGAATATTGAATATTGAATATTGAATATTGAATATTGAATATTGAATATTGAATATTGAATATTGAATATTGAATATTGAATATTGAATATTGAATATTGAATATTGAATATTGAATATTGAATATTGAATATTGAATATTGAATATTGAATATTGAATATTGAATATTGAATATTGAATATTGAATATTGAATATTGAATATTGAATATTGAATATTGAATATTGAATATTGAATATTGAATATTGAATATTGAATATTGAATATTGAATACTGAATATTGAATATTGAATATTGAATATTGAATATTAGATATTGGATATTGGATATTGGATATTGGATATTGGATATTGAATATTGAATATTGAATATTGCATAATGCATATTGAATATTGAATATTGAATATTGAATATTGAATATTGAATATTGAATATTGAATATTGAATATTGAATATTGAATATTGAATATTGAATATTGAATATTGAATATTGAATATTGAATATTGAATATTGAATATTGAATATTGAATATTGAATATTGAATATTGAATATTGAATATTGAATATTGAATATTGAATATTGAATATTGAATATTGAATATTGAATATTGGATATTGGATAGTTGATATTGAATATTGAATATTAAATATTGAATATTGAATATCGAATATTGAATATTGAATATTGAATATTGAATATTGAATCTTGAATCTTGTATCCTGAATCTTGAATTTTTAATCTTGAATATTGAATACTGAATATTGAAAATTGAATATTGAATATTGAATATTGGATATTGGATATTGGATATTGGATATGGGATATTGAATATTGAATATTGAATATTGAATATTGAATATTGAATATTGAATATTGAATATTGAATATTGAATATTGAATATTGAATATTGAATATTGAATATTGAATATTGAATATTGAATATTGAATATTGAATATTGAATATTGAATATTGAATATTGAATATTGAATATTGAATATTGAATATTGAATATTGAATATTGAATATTGAATATTGAATATTGAATATTGAATATTGAATATTGAATATTGAATATTGAATATTGAATATTGAATATTGAATATTGAATATTGAATATTGAATATTGAATATTGAGTCTTGAATCTTGAATCTCCATTCTATTGTCTTAGGGCCGGTTGCACGTACGTTCTGTTGGTTTAATCAGCGTTATTTCACCGTGTCAAAGTGGAAAAACGTTCAAATGAATAAAGTATTCAAATGTGATAGTAGTAGCAGAATATTCAATTCTTCTTATTCCAAATAGATATTAGAATCAATAATTATCTCATTATTGTATAAATTATTTATTTATTTAAACAAAACATGATCTGGAAATTGCATGCTGATACAACTCAATTGTTGTCAGGTTGGTAGTACGACAACAATCGAAAACTTTCAGCTGCTATTGTTTCCAGTTATTTAAAATTTAACCAGCTGATGGTTAGGTTAAAATTTTTAACGCCTCAAACTCTGGTCGATTTGTTTAGTGCTGTGAAATTAGTATTCAATTCTAATTAACCAGCTGCTGACCTGTTGAATTTGAAAAAACCCGCCATTGAAATTTTCCATAACCTCATTTATATAATTGCCTCAATGATAATAAATCTTAACTTGATTCATGAATTTAAAGGTTAGTAATATTTTTAGGCAATAAAATTTCATGTAAATGATGTGTCATCAAGTTTTGTAAACGAAACTATTGAAACTCGAGGCTTTTTTATAATTTATATGTTTCTATTCTCTATTTCAGTTGAGTTAGTTTCTACAAGATGTCATTATCCAGGCTAATCACGGCGTTAAAAGTTAACGAAGTTACGAACAATATGCTCATAGTTTGAAAATGGGAGGTAAATTTGTATTTTATCACTATGTATTGAAGTGAGAGAGAACAGAGACCTTGTCTGGCACAAAATTCATGGGATTGATTACACGTTAATTGATATACCTGCCCTGGTGACTCGTACCCACGAAACAGGTGAAGTGCTCGTATCATTCACTGTACAGCATTTCGCCTGTTTCGTGGGCACGAGCCGCCAGTGGATGCAACATTCGTTGAAATCTACAAAACACTATCAAAGATGAATTTCATTTCGCTTATACTCTATAGTCTTTCCAAGCAAGGAAGATATTCTGGAAAGATGAGAAAATGACTCCAGCTCGATCAATATTGGTTGAAGAAGTATAAATTGAGTCCTAAATTGTAGATCAGAATGTTTTCTACAACTTGAGACCAAATTGATAATTTTTGAACCAATATTCACCAAGCTGTAGTTATTTTCCCATCTCACAAGAATATCTTCTCTGCTTTGAAAGACTAAAATAATATCAAATTTTGATGTAAATTACAAATTTAAATACACTGTATTCAATATCTCAAACATGACATGCTACACCAATATGAAAGTTATTTGGAATCCATGACATTTATCATTTATGGTTTCTAACCGTAGGTGTAGTCCGTCCAAACAAAGAAGACATTCCGCCAAAATGGGAAAATGACTCCAGCTCAGTCAAGTTTGATTCAAAAATTATAAATCTGGTCTCAAATTGTAGAATACAGTCTGACCTACAATTTAGAACCAAATGTATATTTTTTAAAACAATATCGACCGAGCTCGAGTCATTTTCTCATCTTGCCAGAATGTCTTCTTTGCTTGGACAGACTATAACTGGAAAGATCAGGGGTTGTTCACCAAGGGATATGAAATTTATTGTGAGGTGGGTGTAAGGGTCAAGTTGAGGAAATTCAGGACCGTTCGCAAGGGTTGGTCATGTTGGGGTCAAATTTATCATGGGAATAGGGAGGCTATGCGTGTATGCCATGTCAGGTAGACAATAAATAAGCATATTATAATATTCTCTGCTGAATCTACAACGAACACTATGAGGAAAACTCGACGAATTGGTTGTTTGATAACTCAGTTATAGTTATAGTAAGAGTAAATTCACTCAATAAATAATCAAAGAACCCTTTAGAATGGTTTTTTTTCCTCCACGACTAGTTTCGACTTAAAAATCATTATCATGACTTGGTAATGTTTAGAGTCGAAGTGAAGGAAAATAAAAACATTTCTAAGGACACTGTGATTATTCATCGAGTTGTTATTCAATAGTAGCCCTGATTAATTACGAAGTCAACATCATAATAATTAAGAGTTATATGAAGACTTTATAATAATTATCAAGAATATGGAATAAACTGTCAATATCTGTAGATGAAATTGGTTTAAACACATTCTCATGGGTATACCATTCCACCATGGTTCGATCACTTCGGTTTGCATTTTTGAAGAACAAGATTATAGAGCTATCAGCTAAAGAATTCAAGCATATTTATTAAATTTATATTAATAATCATTAGAAATGGTGAGAAATTGTCAATATTATTATCGATAAAATTGGTGCAAATTCATGCTCAGAAGATAATGTAATTATACTATTGACATGTTCATTGTTCACACTTAAACTGCTCTGTATTAATGTTTTCGTATCTCCCCTTCAGCCGTCAGAGTCCTGAAGCTTAGATGAATTAAATTAAAAATCAATTACCCTTTTTCGAATCTTATTTTATTCAAATTCATAATGGGCTGAGTCCCGAAACATGTCTGTGGAATAATAATTCTAAAGTTTTTTTAAAAAGGGTATTTAATTTTTCATTTAATTTAAAGTTAAAGTTTAGAGTTCAATTTTGTAGACGCTCAGTCTCAACCAGTATTAAATTGAGAAAAATATCTAGGACTATCGAACCAACAATAGGTAACGTATTTTATTTTTTTTATTTGTTTCTCCTCCTGTTAGAGATTAGCTGAGGTTACTAGAGATAGTCGTATCCCGTCTTTGGAGGAGTAGTAATAATTGTTGCATAAGACTCTTAACTGATCAACTGCATGTTATTCAGAGATGTTCTGCGCCGTCACTTGGTTACGTAAACTAGCTTATGGTGGAAATTATCAACGTTACCACACGTTAACTCTATCCTGGTTAATGATTATCAACCTCCGCTGTATAGTGAAGTGAATATGAAATTTGCAAGCAGCTGGCAGGCCTAGGCGTTTCATGAGCTGATGAGCCATTGACAAAAAGATTCCTTCACCAATAGAATTGTGCACAGTAGAAAATGAAGCGAAATACAATTCTTTGAGCTTTGAAGTTGAAATACTGAAAGTAAATGAAATAATCCATCCCTTTATTACAACGTATTTGCTAATTTCTAAGAACTGTGGGGATGTATTTGCTTAATCGAAATATCATCCTTTTAGAAGGAATCTCAAAACAATTGTGTTGGAAGGGAATCAAAGCTGGAATATAAGACAGAGAGGAAGGAAGAGAGACAGAGAGAGAGTGAGAAAAAGAGAGTTTGTGAGAGAGGGTTGGGGAGAGGTATAGGGCCCCGGTTAAGTGAAATTCGTTTGAAGTTTGAAAATGAATTTCGTTGTGGATCTGATTGTTCAACGCCAGGCTCTAAAGAGATATTAGAGAAAAGAGATAAAATAAGAGAGAGATAATAGGAAAGAGATAAAAGAAAAGAGACAAGAGAGATAAGAGAAAAGCAGCATTGCAAATAAGTTATCAAAGCTTTGTTTGTACAGTAAGTATTCCATTGTAATGGCACCATCATCTGTAAAATGAATTTCGAAATTCGATCTTCTGAACTGAGAAAAAACCAATATCCATTCATACCATTCATTCGACATTGAAAATGAGCTCAAGTTCGAAACATGTCTGTGGAAAATAATACTTTTAAAGTTTTTTAAAAAGAAGAGTATTTGATTTTTCATTTTATCTATCAATTATTTTTAATATCCCTAAGTTTAAAGTTAAATTTTCATACCAGTACTATATCATTTGCATCATAATTTGTGTATTTCGAGGAGAATCTTTATTGATGGAAGAATTATTCGATATTGCAATGTACCAACTGCTGTAACATTATTATCATAATAGCCTATTCATTAGGATCTCCTATTATATAGACATATAGTCTGTCCAAGCAAAGAAGACCCTCTGGCAAGATGGGAAAATGGCTCCAGCTAGGTCAATATTTGTTGAAGAATCATAAATTTGGTTCTAATAGTAGTTCAGATTGTTTTCTACAATGAAAAAAATTGTAATTTCTGAACCAATATTGCCTGAGCTTGAGTCATTTTCCCATCTTGTCAGAGGGTCTTCTTTGCTTCGACAGGCTATAGCTACACTACAGTATATGAATAGAATCTCGTCTGCGATATATAGTACATTGGTAAAATTTTGCAGAAGTAGGATTCCTTTTTCCTATTTATATATCTGTTATAGGAGGTTTAAATTAATTGTAGAATAATTTTCATTGAATATAACAAACGTTATTCTCAGGTCAATATCCGATCAATGATAATGCACGTACATCACTGTAATAATTTATTGTGATTAATTGAGAAATAATACGCAATGATGGAACACTCAATGATAATAATCGTTATCATACAATATAGCCTACATTAGTTATACAGTATGATATGTATAATATGATCAATATATTATTCAAAATTACTCAAAACTATGAAACATCACTTTCAATTAATCAAATAGTTTGTTGGTTACAGTAGTACTAAACCCGCTTGATAATGTACAAAAACTGCACAAAACAAGTGTCGCGCCTACAAACCGTGAGTAAATATACTTCAAAGTAACAATTCTCCAAATTCAATATTACTAGTTGAAAAACATGTATTAACAATATGAAAAGCAGAGATTACTGTATTATTACCGGCCCCCGGACCCCCCCCCCCTTTCATTCGGGAGAAAGTCACCCAAACCCCCCTCCCTTCGTCACCACAATCATGAAGTCCTGGATTCACGCCAGCTCTTGAGAATAAAAAGCAACTCAATAAGATATGCTTATAGGTGGGGTTTATTTTGAAAGAGATGGGTTTTGAAACCTGCTGCTCAATTTAAATGTTCTCAGGGCTTTGTACAATGCTAATTCCGACTTCCCAAATGGACACTTTTGCATTGCTCGTCCTGTAATTACACTCTAAAACGTGAACACTCTTTCACAGCTTGTCCAAGCATAGAAGACATTCTGTCAAGATGGGAAAATGACTTCAGCTCGGTCAATATTGGTTCAAAAATTATAAATTTGCTCTTCAATTGTAGAGCAGAATGTTTTCTACAATTTGAGACTAAAATTATAATCTTTGAACCAATATTGACCGATCTTGAATCATTTTCCCACCTTGCCAGAATGTCTTCTTTGCTTGGACAGACTATAACAGAGGTTAACAGAGTCTGAAATTCAGGTAAGGACTTCACTAGATTCGCAGAAATGGACATTAACTTGTAATAAGGGATTACTTTGTGATTAGAGGAATTCGTTGAAATAGCCCTTCAATTATTTAAGGTCAATGCTGAGAGTTCATGGAACACATTGGGAAGTCCGCTTCAATTTTACTTCAATTTCAATGTTCCTTTATCACAATCACTGGACATACGAGAATAAAAATTTGAAAGCGACCAATTTATTTCTGCCAATAAAACAAACAATTCCAATTGATGCATAGCTTAATATTGGATTAATATTGTTCCCTGTACCGTATAACAATCAAAATATTTAAGAATATCTTCTACTCATTATACGATTTTATGACTACTGAGAGGAATTCATTGAAAAATCTATAACAAAACTTTCGGCAGTAAATTCAAGCTGAAAAAATTCTTTGTTGTATTGTATGCAAGAGAACACGTGAATTTCAGTTAATTTAAATATTCAAACCACAATTGCTATGTCAATCAATTCGCAATGATTATAATATTCATCTTCATCCTCATTCATATAAAAACGAAGCGATATAACACATTGGTGGATGTAATCTTGAAGGAAAAATCTCAGATTTTCGTGATTGACTTTGATACTAATCGATTAGAACACGTCAATATGATAACACTTCTCAGAGCACCATTAAAATGACAGCAGGAGTATCCGTTGTCATGGTTACTCCTTGCACTTGACCTATAGTCTGTCAAAGCAAAGAAGACATTCTGGCAAAATGGGAAGATGACTCCAACTCGGTCAATATTGGTTAAAAAATTGAAAATTTATCCTCAAATTGTAGGTCAGAATGTTTTCTACAAATTGAGATCCAATTTATAATTGTTGAACCAATATTGACCGTGCTGGAGTCATTTTCCCATCTTGCCAGAATGAATTCTTTGCTTGCACATGACCTACTACAACCTTCAAGTTGTTTATATTGTGCTTACAAGATGCTGAGATATTGTTATCGTTTCTGCGTCAGTAAAGAAAGGAAGCTCCATGTCAATCGAGGAACGACAGATTGATTTCAGACTGCATTAGTCTGGATATGACTGGCAGCTCTTGATATAGACTGTCCAAGCAAAGAAGACATTCTAGCAAGATAGGAAAATGACTCCAGCTCGGTCAGTATTGATTCAAAGATTTCAAATTCGGTCGCAGATTATAGAAAACACTCCGATTCACAATTCGAGACAAAATTTATGATTTTTGAACAAATATTGACCCATCTGGAGTCATTTTCCTATCTTGCCAGAGTGTCTTCTTCGCTTGGACGGACTATAGTACGATAGTATTCTAATGGATAACGTTTTCATAGGGGAAAATATAGATCTATAGCTACATGAATCAGTTCATACTAGGTCTGTAGATGGTTAGACTGCATTCATCGCTGTAGTTATTACTCCACTAGCCGGCAGGCTCGCTTCGCTCGCCTTCTCCGCCTAGCCAGGGGGCTTCGCCCCCTGGACCCTCGCCAGTATTCACAGTGTGAGTCAAACAGGCTCGCTTCGCTCGCCTGCAAAACCTCTGCCAGTGTCAGCTGAGAGAAACAGGCTCGCTTCGCTCGCCTGCGAATTCTGTTCAGAAGGGATTCGAAGTTTATCGAACACAGCATTTCTTGACCTAATTTGGACCTGTAAACCAAATTTGAACATTCTCTGCCAATATGTTCTCGAAAAATCTAAGAAAAACTCAGAAAATTACGAAAAATAGTAAAATGCTAATATCGAGCGTAACCTTGGGGAGTATTAAGACATAGTTTGAAACTTGATTCAATATCCTCTGAATTACTCCATTTATAATCTCGCTGAACCATTGAATTTACACTATGGATTGGTCGTATCAAGGCGGAAGATATGCAACCCGCAATACATCTACAATTTCGAAACCCTGATTACTGGCGTAATCTTGAACGGATTTCAAAAATATTTTAACACAACATTTCTAGACCTTATCTGAACCTGCCCACCGAATATCAACATTTTCTACCGATTGGTTCTCGAAAAAATTGAGAAAACGCCGAAAAAACTATAGAAAAACTGAAATATTTAGCGTGTCCCTGAAAAGTTTAAAAATTCCATTCTTAGCGCGCGTCTAAATGTCCAACTGAACATGCCTGCCAAATTTTAACGCCTTCGGTTCATTGGTTTTTTAGTTCTGTTGATGAATGAATGAATGAATCAGTCAGTCAGTCAGTGCCATTTCGCTTTTATAGATATAGATTCAATATAACTTCCGACTAGGCGTAACATGTTATAGATGGGGAATACAATACATTACGATTAGGAAGTTACATTAAAACTTTAAAATAATTCGAATCGTCGAAGTACCCTTATTAATGAATACAGTAGCCCTAAGAGAAAATAAGTATATGAAGTTACATGTCTGGTAGAGTTTGGATATGCAGGCTTTTGTCAGTACAAAATATAGATATATGATATAAATGAATTTGTATGGTACATTTTTATACCTATCTAGCCTACTACATTAGATTCATGTATGACTTCTTCCAGGAAGTAGTGGAAAAATTGTGTGGGCCTATGAAAACTTTTGATCAATGTCATCTTCAAAATTTATTTCCTTAAGGAAAACTGGGAATAGTTGGCATTGAATTCCGCGGAATATTCTTGACGAAAGGATACGTACACATCTGTGCAATTCTATAAATTAGTGGAGAAGAAAGGTGTGTAGATTTCTTGTGGAATACTCCAATTCCTAGAAGATTTCATGCATTGCTTCATCTTTGTATTGCAAGATTTGAAATCTATTTTAAACCAAAAATAGTAGAAAATAGTGGGCATTACAGATCTTCCCACAAACAAGACTAATTGGTTAAATTATTTTTCTTTATAGAAAAAAGTTTATTTTAATGAAAACTCTTGAGCAATCAAATCACAGAATCTTTTTTAGTGATACAATTTTGTTATTATTTGTTGTTACAATTGCGACTTATTTAAAGTATTTTAAGCAAAGGTGATAGGTTGATGATGATGTTTAGGCTACATAGTGAATGAATGATGATGGTTGCTGAATGTTTACATTACAATTTTAACTTTAAAAAACACTTTTCACTCTACAAAATCCTGAATTTTGATTGAGTTCACTGTTAACAATGAAGATCTGATCAGAAACACTAAATTAAAATGTTCAAAAACTTTGGGATTTTTTAATGAACTGGAGAAATTTTAGAGCAAAATAGATCCAAACTAACAAGAAGCCATTACAGCTGATAGAAATTATTATGATTGACTATAAATCATGATTGACTATAATTATGATTGACTATGATTGACTAGTTTAATTGTCTTCATTATTTCAATTGGTTCAATATTATAATTATTAAATTAATTTTTTTCAAATTAGTTCAGTTCAAAATGACCCCTTCAGTTTCTATTTTAATTCCAAATCGTTGAAATATTAAATCAAATTCATGTATCTGCAAACGTTTAATCATTCAATATTTCATCGAAGCGATGAATATTTATTATTAATTCTTCTTAAAATTTAAAATTTAAAATTTAAAATTTAAAATTTAAAATTTAAAATTTAAAATTTAAAATTTAAAATTTAAAATTTAAAATTTAAAATTTAAAATTTAAAATTTAAAATTTAAAATTTAAAATTTAAAATTTAAAATTTAAAATTTAAAATTTAAAATTTAAAATTTAAAATTTAAAATTTAAATTAAATTAAAATTTAAAATTTAAAATTTAAAATTTAAAATTTAAAATTTAAAATTTAAAATTTAAAATTTAAAATTTAAAATTTAAAATTTAAAATTTAAAATTTAAAAATTTAAAATTTAAAATTTAAAATTTAAAATTTAAAATTTAAATTAAATTTAAAATTTAAAATTTAAAATTTAAAATTTAAAATTTAAAATTTAAAATTTAAATTTAAAATTTAAAATTTAATTAAAATTTAAAATTTAAAATTTAAAATTTAAAATTTAAAATTTAAAATTTAAAATTTAAAATTTAAAATTTAAAATTTAAAATTTAAAATTTAAAATTTAAAATTTAAAATTTAAAATTTAAAATTTAAAATTTAAAATTTAAAATTTAAAATTTAAAATTTAAAATTTAAAATTTAAAATTTAAAATTTAAAATTTAAAATTTAAAATTTAAAATTGAAAATTGAAAATCTTCAATTGATAGAATTCAACTCACATAAATTTCAATCGATAATCATTCTAAGATGATTAATTGGGAATGATAATAAATTTTACGTGTGAGTTGAATTCTATCAATTGAAGATTTTCAATTTTCAATTTTCAATGTTCAATTTTCAATGTTCAATTTTTGGGATTTAAAATTTATAATTTAAAATTTAAAATTGAACATTGAAAATTGAACATTGAAAATTGAAAATTGAAAATCTTCAATTGATAGAATTCAACTCACACGTAAATTCAATTGATAATCATTCTAAGATGATAAATTGGGAATGATAATAAATCTTTAATTCACTGTGCATTGCGACATATTTTCAAAAAATCAGAAACTAACCCACAAGTTGAAAATCTCTCTATTTTCACAGCCCTCCCCAACTCTCTTAACAGAAACATTCAAAATAGTTCAAATTTCAGCCAGCAGATGGCAGTAGCCTTAGTGTGGCTTGCTTCTACTTCCATTGGACACGCCTTCAAGCTCCGCCTTCGCTCTGAATGACCGACGTCATCGGTTCGAAAAGTTTCTAAATCCGACCAGTAGATGGCAGCAGTTGTCGGGTGATGTTTCAGATTTTCTCCTTGGACACGCCTTCATGCCCCGCCTGCTGTTTTCTTATTGGTCGACAGTGTTTCGTGAGTTCTGCCTTAGAAAATGGCTGCTAGCAAGGGAATGATGGATGGTATATTGTACCCGATGAAACGCTGATTTACCATTCACTATATCCCACTGGCGGCTTGTGCCTACGAAACAGGTGAAGTGCTGTACAGTAAAAGATACGGGCACTTCACCTGTTTCGTGGGTACAAGCCGACAGTGCTATATCCTACACTAATGTAGTTTATTTATCTATCCAACTTGAATGATTCATTAATTTCATCAACATAGAGTTTATAGAAACTACCTTTAGTAAAATTTATTAGAATACATAGTTAGAATATAAGCCATAGTGAACTATAATGGGATATAGCTCATCTCGACAATATTTTCGGAAAATATTCCATCTAGTAATATTGATCAACATAGTTGACAAACATAAAATAACATTTTGCTTGTTTGTGTTATCATGGTCAAAATTGTTATTGAATAAGAAATTCTTGATCGATTGAAATTCACCACATAGAAATACGAGTATAACATACGAATATCGAAATCTAATAACGCATACTTTTCGAAAATCGGGTACTCAAATAAAGTTTCTCAACCAGAAGTACTTTCATGAAGTAGACTCCACACTCTGTGGTATAGTCTGTCCAAGCAAAGAAGGCATTCTGGCAAGATGGGAGAACAATCTCAACTCGGTAAAAATTATGATTTTTTTCAAATTGTAGATCAGAATGTTTCCTACAATTTGAGACCAAATTTATAATTTTTGAAGCAATAATAACCGAGCTAGAGTCATTTTTCCATTCTGCCAGAATGTCTTCTTTGCATGGACATAGTTCTTCACACAATGGAAGTTTTGATTTGTTTCTGATAGAATAACCAAAAACGAACCACCACTTCTCAAGTGATGGGTTGAAACTGAAAGTGTGCTTTGGAAGTCATTCACCCAGAAATATTTCCGGATAAAATTGAAGTTTCCGCTTGTTATTTCCGAAAGTTTTTCGAGCAGCACTCAAAATCTCACATGAGAGAAGCTACAAGACAAGATAACTCAAGTTTATTTCATTACGCTACATCTTGAGATGAATCAAATTTGTTGAAAAATCTTTATTGAATCATATTATCCTCCAATAAATAAGTGCCATTCCTCATTATTGATAACCTCCATTCATGAAATTGTTTTAAAGATAAGGATACTCTAAAATTCCCTATTAATCCAATCAATCACATCAATTTATAGAACTTTTTTCTCCTGTCAACAGACTATAGTTTTTTACGTGTCGTCAAAGATAGCTTATTTATTCAAATACAGTAATATAATCGATCTATTCTATTTTCATGATGCTTGGCCTCGCAAATTATATGATTAATAACTAATTTGAGACTGAAAATAGGTTATACACTAGCGGCTCGTGCCCACGAAACAGGTGAAGTTCTGCACAGTGAAAGATACGGGCATTTTACCTGTTTCGTGGGTACGAGCCGCCAGTGAGGTTATCATTATAATTTATAATACATTTCAAGGTGGAAAGAAAAATATATAAAGATGTATATAAATATAGTCTATTTAAGCAAAGAAGACCTTCTGACAAGATGGGAAAATGACTCAAGCTCGGTCAATGTTGATTGGAAAATGATGAATGTGGTCCGATAATTGTAGAAAACATTCTGTTCTACAATCTACAATTTAAGGCCAAATTTATAATTTTTGAACAAATATTGACCAAGCTGGAGTCATTTTCTCATCTTGCCAGAATGTCTTCTTTGCTTGAACCAAAACTTTACTTACTGAATACTGTAGTAAATTGCTTTTGTGGATGAATATCGATGACTTATACAATTTGAATAAATAGTGAGGTTCTATTTTCTCGATATTAAAATCCAATTAAATCTACTGAGTATAATAATTCGAGTCCATCAAATTTATTTATATATTTATTCATTTTACAGAATCAATAACTTATTGGTTGAAAACACAGACTAATGTCCAAAACGTCTTCGTACCAAATTTTGATGAATAATAAAGTTTGAAACTAGGATAGATTTTCGTAGCACTTCAATTAAGAATAAATTTATAGTTCAGGAGAAATACCGAATTATAAAAATTTTGAATTTAGAGCAATAAATTATTCCAAATGAATCAAATCACCAATTTTCACAAAATTTCTTCTAAAATATTGTATGAAATTGAAAATTTCGAGCCACAATAAAAACACTAACTAGTTTACTCGTTGCTATGACATTTTATATCTAGAATTATATCTTCTTTAACAACATTGAAATATTTCTTAAATTAATTCTATCAAATCCATTTAGACAAACCTGTTCCACATAGAAAAATACAAAAACAATGGTGATTAAGAAGTTATGAGTTGAGTATTCGCTTCTCATATTGAAACTAGCAAATGGCTGATAAAATGAAGTTCTCAGGCATTCCAACCCACGTTACGAAGCTCGATTCCTATTGGCCGAGGCTGAGCCCGATAGTAGGAGAAGGTGCCTCCCACTTCTGGGCGTGTCTTGTCTCTCGACCAATAGCAGTCATACTGGCTTGAATATATTATCTGAATGTACAGTGAGTATCAGTTTGGATTGCGCTAGGTGAATATGAATCTTCTATTATTATCAATAGTCATTTGCGGCTATTTTTCGAGCGATTTATGGGTGGAAATATCCTACTGATGATGATGAATAATTGAGAAGAAGAAGGAGAAGAAGAAGAAGAAGAAGAAGAAGAAGAAGAAGAAGAAGAAGAAGAAGAAGAAGAAGAAGGAGAGAAGAAGAAGAAGAAGAAGAAGAAGAAGAAGAAGAAGAAGAAGAAGAAGAAGAAGAAGAAGAAGAAGAAGAAGAAGAAGAAGAAGGAGGAGGAGGAGGAGGAGGAGAGGAGGAGTAGAAGAAGGAGAAGGAGGAGAAAGAAGAAGAAGAAGAAGAAGAAGAAGAAGAAGAAGAAGAAGGAGAAGAAGAAGAAGAAGAAGAAGAAGAAGAAGAAGAAGAAGAAGAAAAAGAAGAAGTTGATGATTGTTCAGTATTTTCTGTCTCTCATAAATTTCAAAATTTTCCTAACATGTAGAACTGCTTTGCTAACCATTATTTCATGTTTACCATTACATGCCATAAGTATGGTCAGTCCAAGCAAAGAAGACCCTCTAGCAAGATGGGAGAATGACTCAAGCTCGGTCAATTTTGTATTAAAAATTATGAATTTGATCTCAAATTGTAGGAAACAATTTGATTTACTACTAAGACCACATTTACAATTCTTGAACAAATATTGACCACGCTTGAGTCATTGACCCATCTTGCCGGAGGGTCTTCTCTGCTTGGACAGACTATAGCAAGAGCAAGAATAGTGATTATAGCTGAATTCAACAACATTTGCAGTCGGGAGATAACTGTTATCAATGCTCTACTCTGTCAAAACAGTCTCAAAGCGGTCTGCAGATGTGGAAATGTTTAGCTGAGGTCACTCTCGACCCAATATCCTTTTTGCAGACCGCCCGTTCACAGTCCTTACAGAGCTATTCGTAAATAACAGTAACCCGTCAACCGCCAATTTATTTTATCCAATGTATAGTCTGTCCAAGCAAAGAAGACCCTCTGGCAAAATGAGAAAATGACTCCAGCTCGGTCAATTTTGGTTCAAAAATTATTAATCTGTTCCCAATTGTGAGAAGCATTGTGATCTACAATTAGAGAGCAAATCAATAATTTTTGAGCCAATAGTGACCGAGCTGGAGGCATTTTCTCATCTTGCCAGAGGGTCTTCTTTGCTTGTACAGACTGTAAGTGCATGCATTCTACTGAGTAATAGGCTGCGGAGTTACGACCCGGAAAAGCAGGGCCTACAGGTATTTTCCAAGGGCTTTCCTTCAAGGGTTTTCCACCACTAATATTTCAGACGCATTGTGGTTTCCTGCACTGAGTGTGTGTAACCAAAGAGGATTCTAGGATTTATTTCATATATATAGGAGAGCTCTATTGTTCTATAGTGTAACTGACAGTTTGTTATAGTATGTTCAAGCAAAGAAGATCCTCTGGCAATGTGGGAAAATGACTCCAGCTCGGTCAATATTTGTTCAAAAATTATTAATTTGCTCTCAAATTGTAAAGCATAATGTTGTCTTCTGTTTGAGACAGAATTGATAATTTTAGAACCAAAATTGACCGAGCTGAAGTCATTTTCCCATCTTGCCGGAGGGTCTTCTTTGCTTGGACAGACTATAGACCAAACGTCAACGAATCTGGTGGTTGGCTAAAATCTGTTATTAACGATCAGCTCTGTCAGAACAGTCAGCGAGCGGTCTACGAGAGCATATCGAGTAGAGAGTGGCCTCTACTGGAACTTTTATATCTTGTAGACCGCTTACAGACTGCCCTGATAGAGCTGAGCATTGATATAAGATGTTTTCCAACCGCCAGTGTGGCTGTTGTTTGCTACAAAGTTCAAAATTAATCTTTAATTGTTATATTCTATCCAAGGTGCATAGAATAGTAGGCCTAAGGTGGGGCAGAGTGGAACAGCTTTCTGACAAAGCTATGATACTGACGTCACGGAGTTCCTCTAGTCAAAAATTTAACATTGATTTCCCTATCCTTGACGAAAAATCGTACGCTTTTCCAATTTTCGAAATACAGAATTGTTAAATTGATAAATTTCTTATATAAACTTGTAGAGAATTTCAAGACCCACATTTTGAGTGATTCAAATCTATATTTCACTCAAACTTAACATGCAAAAGGTCCGTTAACGTGTCTTGGGGATGCTCTGCATCTGGGCTAATTCAATATATTATGAGTAGCAATGAATGCTATTGTAAGATACATTCATTGCATTCAATAGCATGGCTATCCATAATTGCATCAGCCCAGCTGGTAGCATTCCCGAGACACATAACAGGCTTTTTCTCATGTTGAAGTTAAGTAAAATATAAATTTGAATCTCTCAAAATGTAGGTCTTGAAATTCTCTACAAGCTCATATTTCTCTACAAGTCCATTTATTTTGGGTTTCAAAATTTATTCTAAGTGAAAATTAATATTTTAAGTAATATTTTTCGTGTTTTGGTTCTTTTTATTTATGTAACAACCTTCCAAATTATAAATTACGGTTTCATAGTTTTTTTTACCTTTAGAAGTTCAAATTTGTGTATAATTTAAGTTTTAAGTATGGACATGACTTCTATTTTGAATATTTTAACCAAAATTGGGAAAAAAAGACTCTTTGGACTTTGTCTGTGTTTGAATCCTGTTGTAGATCAATCTCGTTGATAAATAAATAAATAAATATAAGAAATGCATCTATTAAACAATTATGTATTTCGTAAATTGGCAAAAAGCGTACGATTTTTCGTCAAGGATGAGGAAATCAATGCTAAATTTTTTACTATAGTGTAGTTCCTATTATAGTGGAACTCTGTGACGTCAGTATCAGAGCCAGCTGCTTCACTCTGCCCCACCTCTACTATTCTTGAAATAAACTTTCAATTTGCTTCCAAAATAATTCAAGTAGGTTAGTTTGGTAGGTTGAGAATTATTATGAAATTATGGAACAATTATTTACATCTATGATAATAATTATTATTCTAAATATACAGGGTGTTTCAGGAGGAATGTGCAATACTTCTTAGGCTGATTCCTTACACCAAGTAGACAAAAAAGTTCCATGGGACCAACCCCCAAAAACGCTTTGTTACCGAGATAACAATGGCGAAAAATTGAGATTTTTCAAAAAATATTTATTTTTCTAATTTTTTAGAGGCTTTAGTGAGGTTCTAAAATAATCAATTCCTACGTAAAATTAGCGGGGGAATTCAATTAGATTAGTCTGAAGTCTGTAGCTTCAACAGTTATTGAGATAATTGGAAAAATATGATAAAAAACGCCATTTTTCAACAATAAGGGTTATAACTGGTTAGGGAATCATAAAATTGTATTTTTTATTAATGGAAGTTGAAGAGAGTCGGATTCTAAAGAAAAAGTTAGATGACGGCGATTGTGTAAATCTTACCCAAATCTCAGAAATGGCGATCAAAAATCGCAAAATCGCTACTAAACACAAATTCATCACTTGTGTGTTTTGTAGCGATTTTGCGATTTTTGATCGCTATTTCTGAGATTTGGGTAGGATTTGCACAATCGCCGCCATTCAACTTTTTCTTTAGAATCCGACTCTCTTCAACTTCCATTAATGAAAAATACAATTCTATGATTCCTTATCCAGTTATAACCCTTATTGTTGAGAAAATGGCGTTTTTAGCACGTTTTTCCAAATATCTCAATAACCGTTGAAGTTACAAAATTAGAACTGGTTTCATTGAATTCCTCAGCTAATTTTACATAGGAATTGATCATTTTAGAACCTCCCTGAAGCCTCTAAAAAATTATAAAAATTGATATATTTTGAAAAATCTCAATTTTCCGCCATTGTTATCTCAGTAACAAAGCGTTTTTGGGGGTTGATCCCATGGAACTTTTTTGTCTACTTGGTGTGAGGAATCAGCCTGAGAAGTATTGCACATTCCTCTTGACACACCCTGTATACTTCCGTCTGTCTGTGTTTGGCAAAAACATGCATGAATAATAATTATTGTATCATAACTATATTATCATCAATTCAGTATAACACTGGCGGCTCATACCTTCGAAATAGGTGAAGTGCTCGTAAATTTTACTGTACAGCACTTCACCTATTTCGTGGGCACGAGCCGACAGTACAGTATGATTTATTATTGTAAAATAGAGATAAAATCACTTCAAGCCTATACCGTATTATGAAGTATTCATTAGACCTCAATCTAACCAAATAATCAGTTAGTAATAATTACTGATTCAGAACAATGGAATGTGAGCTATTATGCTATATGCATTATGTGAGCTATATGCATTAGCCTACTCTGTAATTAATTACAGGTCTAATTGTTGTAAACAGGAGATTCAAAATAATAAATATTATTATCGCTCCTCTCTCGCCGGGTATAGTCTGTCCAAGCAAAGAAGACACTTCAACACGATGAGAAAATGACTCCAGCTCGGACAATTCTGGTTCAAAAGTTATAAATTTGGTTCCAAACCAAATTGTAGAAAGCATTCTGATCTACAAGTTAAGACCATAGCTATAATTTTTAAACCAGTATTGGCCGAGCTGGAGTCACTCTCCCATCTTGCCAGATTGTCTTCTTTGCTTGGACAGACTATGACAGCTGCACTTATAAACTGCGACGAATTTCAATACAAAGTTCAAGGAACGAGTGCTAGTTTGAAATAAATTCACTACTCCTTCTCCTCCTCCTTCTTTTTCTTCGTCTTCTTCTTCTTCTTCTTCTTCTTCTTCTTCTTCTTCTTCTTCTTCTTCTTCTTCTTCTTCTTCTTCTTCTTCTTCTTCTTCTTCTTCTTCTTCTTCTTCTTCTTCTTCTTCTTTTTCTTCTTCTTCTTCTTCTTCTTCTTCTTCTTCTTCTTCTTCTTCTTCTTCTTCTTTCTTCTTCTTCTTTTTTCTTTCTTCTTCTTCTTCTTCTTCTTCTTCTTCTTCTTCTTCTTCTTCTTCTTCTTCTTCTTCTTCTTCTTCTTCTTCTTCTTTCTTCTTCTTCTCTTCTCTTCTTCTTCTTCTTCTTCTTCTTCTTCTTCTTCTTCTTCCTTCTTCTTCTTCTTCTTCTTCTTCTTCTTCTTCTTCTTCTTCTTCTTCTTCTTCTTCTTCTTCTTCTTCTTCTTCTTCTTCTTCTTCTTCTTCTTCTTCTTCTTCTTCTTCTTCTTCTTCTTCTTCTTCTTCTTCTTCTTCTTCTTCTTCTTTCTTCTTCTTCTTCTTCTTCTTCTTCTTCTTCTTCTTCTTCTTCTTCTTCTTCTTCTTCTTCTTCTTCTTCTTCTTCTTCTCCTCTTCTTCTTCTTCTTCTTCTTCTTCTTCTTCTTCTTCTTCTTCTTCTTCTTCTTCTTCTTCTTCTTCTTCTTCTTCTTCTTCTTCTTCTTCTTCTTCTTCTTCTTCTTCTTCTTTGTATTTTAGTATAGTGTGAAGGGGGCTGAGCTGCATTTCACTCGATCAAAGGTTACGCTAGCTAGAGACACACTGATGGAATTGTAAGTGAAGGGGGGGGGAGAAGTTGTGGAATTGGTTGGTGGGGTGTTGGGTTTGTGTTATTGGTGGGGGGGGGTTTGACATTCTTATTTAGTGCCAAAAGAGCTCTAAGAACTGTCACAGATTGGCAATCGATAATACGGTACAACTAATGGAATCTGTTCCTGTACATCATTGAATCTTTTCTAGTCTGTCCAAGCAAAGAAGACCCTCTGGCAAGATGGGAAAATTATTCCAGCTCGGTAAATATTTGTTCAAGAATCATGAATGTGGTCTTAATTATTGTAGATCGAATTGTTACTTACAATGTGACATCAAATTGTTAATTTTTGAACCTAAAATTGACCGAGCTGGGATCATTTTTCCATCTTGAATGCCTTCTTTGCTCGATCAGACTATAACATAATCATTCTAATCTCTTTTGAAACTTTATTTGATAGGAAATCCAATATCTAAAGTGGTGGGTGAGCCTGAAGAATGTTCTGTTGTTTAAGTATTTTGCTCGCCCATAACAACTTTGTTCTTGTTTCACAGAATTGTAAACAATATTTTTATCATGGATCTATCAATTTTGAAAAGTTTTGAGTTGACAAGAGACGCCCGAAACAACAAAATTTTGAAGACAGAAAAGTACTTAAAAGTATCGGTTCCATAACTGTGACAAAACTTTGAGCATAGTCTGTACAAGCAAAGAAGACCCTCTGACAAGTTGAAAACATGACTCACGCTCGGTCAATATTTGTTCAAAAATTATCAATTTGATCTCAAATTGTACAAAACATTCTGATCTACAATTTGAGACCAAATCAATATTTTTTGAATCAATATTGACAGAGCTGGAGTCATTTTCACATCTAGCCAGAGGGTCTACTTTCCTCGGACAGACTATAACATTGAAAAGCTTCATAGAAGCTTATTGAAAAACGTAGGCCTGATTTTTAATAAATCACTGAAGTTATTTCACTGAAAAATGACAACCTATCAGAGATTACTTGGAAGTTCTTCTTGACGGAGGCTTCACAACGGAAGAAAATTTTCGTCTTTTTCTCTTTATCAAACGAGTTCTTTCTGGCTGGAATAGAAGGATAATTTTATTGTACTTCTTATGATTTATAATTTGATTATGCAAATTGTATTAATTTTATGATTCAAATTTTTTTTAGAATTTTTTTCAATTAGAATTTTCTTTATGAACAACGCTTCCCCATTATGCATTGTTAAGGAGCAAGCATCGTCTCTAATTTTCAGTGATCCCTTGTATTCACATCTAACATAATTAATTTTTCTTCTGTGGATGACAGTGGAAAATTCAAATGTTGGAGATTTTCCATTTGGGGATCTCACCAATACAATGCGAAGATTTGATTATATTTCAAGATAAATTATTTCTCGAACCTGGGAAGACGAATCTCAAGATTCCCAGCTCCTACAAATAAAAATTGTAATAATAGTACAATAGTACAATACAAATTGTACTATTAGTATAAGTGCTCCTTAATTTTTATCCTGTGTATTACAAAATGGAATCTTTAAATACTTATATTGTTGAGCAGCAGTCAGAGAAATCTTTCTACTATGGTCGGTTCAAGCATAGAAGACCCTCTGGCAAGCTGGGAAAATGACTACAGCTCGGTCAATATTTGTTCAAAAATTATCAATTTGATCTTAAATTGTAGAAAACACTCTGATATACAATTTGAGACCAAATAAATTTTTTTTTTGAACCAAAATTGTCCAAGCTGGAGTCATTTTCTCGTCATGCCAGAGGGTCTTCTTTGCTTGAACAGGCTATACAATTGTAGCCTACTTCAAGTTTTTAGAAACGTGACATTTCAAGGATGAGGATTATTTTTTGTACTTCATGGTTCATCACTGGCGGCTCGTACCCACGAAACAGGTGAAGTGTCTTTATCTTTTACCGTACAGCACTTCACCTGTTTCGTGGGCACAAGCCGCCAGGGTGGTTCATCTTTTCTTAACTTCAATTTGCAGTGGAAAAATATGAAATATCTATTTAGAATTTGAAATATGATCGTCTCAATCTTATATTCTTCCCAATTTTATCCATCTATTGAATTGAAAAATTACAATAAAAGGAAAGATAAAACAGGCGTTGGCCCAAAACTTCTTCTATTCTGATTTCTATTGAAATTTCAAGATTCAGGTTATGTTCTTTTTCAATACTCACTTTCTTTTTAACTATGTTTCAACTGATTTTGATTAACAAAATTTTATTTTTCAAATTTTATTGCCAAGATAGTCAAATCTAATGAGTTTCAAGTTACTCATCTTGTTAGTGTAAATGGATACAATAATAGCTTCCTTTAATAGAAGGCCACTGCCTAAAAATTGACAACTATGTAGAGTAGGAAATGGGGTTCACTTAAAAGCATTAAAATCATTTTCCAATCAGCTGTTCTAATGGATGCATTTCTTGTGTGCGTTCTCCCATTTGACTTGCTACAAATCATAAGCTATTTTAATAAATAACTGTCTATTCTTATATTAATCTTTCTCGCTAATCTCTATCAAAACCTATTACAAAAAACACAAAAGGAATTCTATGCGAAGAGTTTCATGAACGTTTTTCATGGAAATTATGCTCAAAGAGAGAAAAACCAAGTCAACATGCATGATTTGTATCTGTACCTAATGCTTTCATATGAAAAGACTGTGCCTACGGTGCGACGTTGCCATATTATTAAGCCAAGCTTGTAATTTTGTCTGATAATTTATGCTTGTATTTCTCAATTTTTCAAAAAATCAATTATTCTATTTTTTTAAATTAATTTTAAAAATTGAGTATGAACTACTCAATTCCACAAAAATTAGGCTATGTGTAATTGAAAATGTATTATGTATAATCATGTATATATGGATACAGCATTATGGAGGATCATTATTATTTCATGATTTTTGCCTCCAAGTCTAAAAGTATTGCATGATGTCATTGCAAGCACAGGCTGGGTAATTAATTTCACCAGACAAGAGCACATAAAAAGTGTAATGATGCTCTCCAAGATAGTCCATCAGAGAGCTATTTTCGGCGTTCCGCTCTATTTTAGGGTTTTGGTGAAACATCAAACAGCTTTACCTTTTAATGACTTGGTCTGTCTAATTTGTCTAATTGGTCCGGGGTCATCTCACATGTGATACAAGAGTTTTTAGGGAAAACTTCGTTCAAGTTCCTAGTTTGAACATTAACTATTTTTTCTCATTCTCACATTTGCGAATATATGTTCAAGATTCAAGAAAACAGAAACATATTATTACTACAGGAAAAATCCTGTGGAGTTGACGAGATCATGTTCAATAATAAGCTGAAGTTGAACTATAATCAGCTGTGGTTGACGCCAAAAAGTTTTTTTTGTCTGCTTCATGTGCGCTTCAACAGCTGATGTAGTTAATTATACAACAAACTGGTATCACCATAGCTTCCTTTAATAGAAGGCCCTGCCCTAATAATATGGCAACGTCGCACCGTAGACACAGTCTTTTCATATGAAAGCATTAGGTACAGATACAAATCATGCATGTTGACTTGGTTTTTCTCTCTTTGAGCATAATTTCCATGAAAAACGTTCATGAAACTCTTCGCATAGAATTCCTTTTGTGTTTTTTGTAATAGGTTTTGATAGAGATTAGCGAGAAAGATTAATATAAGAATAGACAGTTATTTATTAAAATAGCTTATGATTTGTAGCAAGTCAAATGTGAGAACGCACACAAGAAATGCATCCTTTAGAACAGCTGATTGGGAAATTATCTCAATGCTTTTGAATTGACTCAATTTCCTACTCTACATAGTTGTCAATTTTTAGGCCATGGCCTTCTATTAGAGGAAGCTCATGCATGTTGACTTGTTAATTGGAATTGGAGAAGAGGATTGACCTTGAATAATCTTCTCAAGTGTGAATTTCCTCAAAAAATAAAATAGAAGGGTAATTTGATTCATTATTTATTATTCCCTTGACAATAATAATTGTTGAAATGTTACAATAATGTAAAATGTTTCAGCTGAACTGCACATTAGTCAAATACTAGATTGTAGTAAAAATACATGAAAAAACATACTCTTTTCTATATGTGTATCATCCAACGCTCATCATGCACAAATGGGCTCTATATAGAGAAGAATGAAAGACTTATTCGAATAAATAAACAATCTCAATGATCTATATAAAAAACGTCCAACTCACCAGTACCCCAAAAAATTGGAAATGGAAGACGCATCCATATCCTGTGTTCCATTTCTCTGCATTTCTCCAACTATATCCTTGGCCGCTGCTCCAGGGTTGCTTTCTTCTTCCTCTTCCTCTTCACTTCCGGTTTCCTCCTCCTCCTCCTCCTCCTCCCGTTCTTGTTCCTCCTCTTCGACTTCCTCTTCCTCCTCGATTGTCGGAACTGTATCACCGTCCCCTCCTCCCGTAATGCGCCATCCTACACGCTTTCGCCACATACTATCGGAGAAAAGATTTTGAAAATCTTTCAAAAATATTTTCAACAATCGTTAATAGATTTCAGAATATTTTCGTGATAAAAATTCCTAAATGTTCGCTTATTCTAGTGGATATTGGTTTAAGAAAATCATCTCATTTGAAAAAAATTCCACCTGATTTTAAAATTATTCTGGAATTTTCTTGGGGAAATCTTGTGAGAAACTTTGAAAAAAAAACTCTTGTATTACTCTTGAAAAACTTGTCCACGCACTATTTCAATGATTATTTCTGTAATTATATAGATTAAAAGATTACTCCCCCTATTGAATATATTTTCATAGATTCCTAAACTATACATCAATTTTTTTTTAGAAAATTTTGAAAAAAAACTAGAAAATACTCTGGAACTCGTTCGCGCACAAGACCCCAGCACAATGTCTAATTCTGTTCTGAATAAGAAGGCAACTAAACGGAGGTTTAGACGTTACGGGACTCAGTTTTGTAAATTTGGCAAGAGATCTGCTAGGAATCCCCTTCTCATCCCTCTCCTAAATCTCACAGGGTCAATCCTACTCAGCTCGTACTGCTGTCTGATAATTATTGTGATAACCAAATCATCTGTCGAGCTAGTTGTCCCAGTTACGACAATGCATTAGTAGAACTTCTATTTTTATATTTTGCACATTCATGAGGCCTACATTGTGCTGAGCGTTCTCATCGATGTCGAATACTGAGTTCATGCATCAGCATGAAATTCATATTTTCTAGAGATGATACACTTTCTCAACTCTCAATTCAAAGTCATTACAGTCAAGTTTTTCATCTAAAATTCACATTGTACCTGAAAATAATAATAATTATTATATCTGAAGCTGGAAATTTTTCCAATTCCATTGAAATCCCATTTTCTCGTCAGGGCCCTCGCGTGGGGTGTGCGGAGTTTTCGACCGCACAGGGTACCACGGCTAAGGGGCGCCGCGGCGGCTGATACAAAACGGGAATTTTGAAAATTCGAATTGGGCTATTAGAATAATTTTTTCATTATTTGATAAAAAAACTTATTCTACCAACAACTTGAATCCACAAGAAATTATTTCCTCTCCATAAACACTCATTCATCATATTGAATTGATCAATTGAAAAACTACGATCAATGTATGAAGCAAGATAAGAAACGCCCCTCTTAAATTTAATTCTATTGTTGGCTGACAACCACCTTACTCACTCTGTCGACCAATAGAATATCAGTTTCCGATAGAAACTTCTCCCTAATATCTTTTCCGAATTGTTGTACTTTTCCAAACTTGTTTGTGGCAAGAGGTCAGTATTAGATCATGAATAGTTCGAGTTCTATTCCATTATATTCATCGTATAAAAAATGGAAATAATGAGTATAATATGAGTGTGAAATCATATTTTCATCTCATTTCATACAGCATGAAATTATTGAAGTCTAGTACTGACCTAAGTTACACAATAAAAGTAGAACTGAGTTTGAATTTATAAATAAATTATTCAAATACTAACTTGTTAGAATCTTACCAGCTTGAATACATAAATAAATATTTTATTAGCACAAGATTGTCATTAGAAGATCAGAGTGTTTTTTCGTGTTACACCTTCGATCATTTTCTTGCTAGCAGCCATTTCCTGACACAGAAATAACAAAACGCTGTCAACCAATAAGGTAAGAGCAGGCAGGGCATGAAGGCGTGTCCAAGTCAAAGCTGAAACATCACCCGTCAACTGCTGCCATCTACTGGTCGAATTTGGATACTTTTCTAATCGATGTTTCCGGCCATTTTGATCGTAGGTGGAGCTTGAAGGCGTGTCCAATGGAAGTCGAAGCAAGTCATCTACAGTGACTAGATAAAATATCTTGTATAGAGTCACTGTAAATTAACCATATTGCTACTGCCATCTGCTGGCTGAATTTGGAACGATTTCGAATGCTATTCAAGAAAGTTGGGTAGTATAGAGCAGTGAAAATGGCAGTGAGATCTTCAATTTGCTTGTTATTGAGTTTCCGATTCTTTGTTAAAACATCTTTATATCCAATGAAATATTTATGTTAATTCCCATACTTCTCTGTGAAAAATGTATTATTCCCTTCCTTATGTGCTTTCAAGCAAAGTAATGAAATAAATAATTGATAATAAAAATTTTTATATTTTAATGATGAAGTATGGTGCAATGTGACAGTTTTGCTCAGATAGCCTTTAGTTATTTTTTATTAATTCCTGTATGCTTCTGCTTATATTATCACACATCAAATACACAAAAATACAAAACAATACGCTGGAATACATTAAAATAAGCTTGTACCTACAGCCAATACTTTTTGCCACACCGCATGCAACATTGGGATTGCTTATGAGAAAAATGTGAACATACAAGACAGCTAGAATCATGTTTGGCTATGAGTATAATAATTATTATCACATGTTGGATTGCATTTGTTTGGAAATGGAGGGGGGTGTTTGCCAAAATCTCGCACAGGGTGCCAAAAACCCATGCAAGGGCCCTGTTTCAAAGTCATTACAGTTAAGATTTTTCGTCTAAACTTACACTGTATCTGAAGCTAGGAATGAGCATTTTCTCGTTCTCTACGTTCTCTTCTGTTCAGAATACGTTACAGGAATAAGAATTTCCAACATATACTGCACATCTATATTCTCATTACGAAGTATTCTAAATTCAGCATTTCTCTCTAGAATAAACTAGAACGAATTTGCAAATTTCAAATTTTCTCTTGGGATTAAAAAAAGCCTAATGTTTCCATTGAATAAAAAAAATTTTTCCCCATTCCTACGAGCTCATTCCAAAACTCCACTTCATTTAACTTCCAACTATGACTACACAGTGTTCTTTAACACTGTCTGGAACATGAGACAGTGAACAACGTGAACAGTGTTCACTGAAAATATGACAGTGAACATTCCTAGTGAACAACGTATTATACGTAAGTTACACTGAAAGTGTTATACAATTATAATACAAGAATTAAATATACATCAATATCGGAGTATACATTGTTGGAGGAAACAAGTATTTCATGGGGCGTAATAACAATTACGTAATTACATGAAGGGGTAATGGCATGTTCGTAATCTACATTTAATATCAAGAATACAAAAGAATATAGAGAGACTATATACTTTTTACTTTTTATACTATAGACTTTATAATCACTGGTCGAACGAAGAATACAATATTGAATTAATACAATGATATTGTAGGTAGATCAATATTACCCACCTTGTTGAGTAGGTAGTTGTGAAGTGATATTTTGATAGTTATTCATAATAAATGAAAAGACAAGATATTGTCAAACCACGTATAATGACATCTTAATAAATCTGTGGTTTAATTGAAAAAAAATTATTTAATAGATCTGTGGATTAATTCAATAAGAAGTGGGGGATTTCAAATAAGACTGTGATTTCACATTGCTTTTCCATTGAATAATTTCCCACTCTCTTTTGAAATTTGAGAAGCAGCAACTCACAAATTTATTAAAATTATTTAATAGATCTGTGGTTAATTGAATAAAATGTGGTGAATTTCAAATAAGTTCGTGGTTTCACATGCTTTTTCATTGAATAATTTCCCACTCTCTTAAGAACTTCCAGAAGCAGCAATCCCAACGTGAATAGTTCGTGGCATATACAAACGGTTGCTCAAAATTAAGACACGAGAACCACCACAAGACTCTGCCACCCACTGATTAAGTCAACTGTGAGAATTCTCCCTGATTCATAATACAGATGAATGTCACAGAATATTCCCCTAGTCAGCTTACAATCAAATTACGTCTCAAGACGTTCCAACATACCTCATGTTGAGTTATGAAAGCAATACATTTCAACAAAATAATATCACTTCATTAATGCTCAGAGCTCAGTTTGATAGACAGGTATAGTGAAGAAGACATTCAAATGACTACAGCTCGGTCAATATCGATTAAAAAATAATGAATTTGGTCTCGAATTCTAGATCAAAATGTTTCCTACAATTTAAAATCAAATTGATAATTTTTTAACTAGAATTGACTCAACTGGAGTCATTTTCTCATCTTCCCAGAATGTCTACTTTGCTTGAAGAGACCATATATCTGTCTTTTATGTTCACTAATATATCTGTCTATATAAATCTGTTGATAAGTATGTCTATATATGTTGACTGCGACCTTCTTGGAGGCTGGAAATACACGATCCAGAACTAATGAGTCTTTTCAGATGGCGCGGAATTTGAATCCGTGTGATATTGAAATTCCTCAGACGCCTTCCAACAAAATGAACATAGTAACAGAATTTGATTAGCTCATCAATCCTGCAGAATAATTCATTCACTCATGTTCACAAACGTAACATCAGGGCACTGGCGGCTCGTGCCCACGAAACAGGTGAAGTGCTGTACACTAAAAGATACGAGCACTTCACCTGTTTCGTGGGCACGAGCCGCCAGTGCTCTAGGGAGTAGTATAGCGACAGAGTTTGCCAACGAAACAGAAATAATTACACTCCCATTCTATAGTCTGTTCAACCAACGAAGACATTCTGGCAAGATGGGAAAATGACTTTCGCTCGGTCAATATTGGTTCTAAAATCATAAATTTTTTTTCAAATTGTGGATCAAAATGTTTTCTACAATTTTAGTACAAATTTATAATTTTTGAACTAATATTGACCGAACTGGAGTCTCTTTCCCATCTTACCAAAATGTCTTCTTTGCTTGGACAGACTATGCTCCAGAAGCAAGAGAGTAGGTGTAGCTGGGAAAGGAATTGTCATTCTAAATTGTCAATTAAGGGAAGTGTAAACCGGGTCTATTAATTCTATACTGAATGCATCTGTTATTATTGTAATGTAGCTTGTGTGCTTGTTTGTTGCCTAGGAGATAAGTCCTGTAACATTGAATCAATTATTTTTCGCCACACTGGTATGAAATGGACTGTTTTACATGCTTTATACAGAGGCCGAAAACGCTCGTTTTCAGGCGAGGTCGCCAGCAACTCGCCGGGAAAATGCGTTTTTCGGCCCTAGGGCGGTAAAATAACCTTGAATGTCAGCTGACTGAAGGTCGTTGTCGATTTAAGGGTTAGTCGATCAATAGGTAGCATCCCGGTTTGATTGCATTAAATGTCATCTGTTTTGGGAGTCAATGACGACTTATTGGTATTTCGATGTAAAGGTAGTCTCTCATCTGTTATTTTGATTGGTAAGATCCCTTGTCAAGAGAACTGAACGTTGAAAGTTTTCACATTAATCAGTTGTTGAATAATAAAGGAAAACTGCTTCAATAACTAATACTTCAACTTTGAAAAGATTGAAAATGTTTGTATTGATTAACTGTTGAATAATGATGAACGTGAAATCCATGTTCGAACAATATTATTGTTGTCAGACTCTGTGTTACTTCGTCTAGCAGGTTAGCCAGCGCCATCTAGTAGGTGATAATGCAACTAGACTAACCTTCTCTGTTAGCCAGTATCTGTCGAAAATCAACAACTTTGAATTGATATTGTACAATTTAGGATGATCGTACAAAAATTATCTTGGGCTTAAACGTTTCTGGACTAAGAAAATCGAATACACTGATAGTTATAGAGTAATATTCAGTCACTAAATCAATAAACTTTTGACGCGAAGTTCCAATTGCAAGCAGATGGTACCTACTCCAAATTCAGTATAGGCGAAGATAGGATAATAAGGTTACTGGTCTAGCTGTTCTTGGAACTGATTAACTAATTTTTTATTTTTTTCTTCGCATTGATGTTGTGTGCCGAAAAATAAAGTTCGACACCACGGGTCGAAAATGTAATATTCCGTCTCTCAATCTTTTCTAGTCCTCGGCCTACGGCCTCGGACTTGAAAACCGATTTCGAGCCGGTAAACGCACATTTTCGGCCCTAGGTACGAAATATACTATTTTAAATGCTCACCATGGGCTGAGCGCTACTAAACACAAATTTATCACTTGTGCTACGTTTTGTCAATTTTGCGATTTTTGATCGCCATTTCTGAGATTTGAGTAAGATTTACACAATCGCCGTCATCTAACTTTTTCTTTAGAATCCGACTCTCTCCAACTTCCATTAATAAAAAATACAATTTTATGATTCCCTATCCAGTTATAACCCTTATTGTTGAAAAATGGTGTTTTCTAGAATATTTTTTCCAATTATCTCAATAACCGTTAAAGTTACAAACTTGGAACTGGTTTCATTGAATTCCTCAGTTAATGTTACATAGGAATTGATTATTTTAGAACCTAACTAAAGCCTCTAGAAAATAAAAAAAATTTATATATTTTGAAAAATCTCAATTTTTCGCCATTGTTATCTCGGTAACATAAGTTTTTGGGGGTTGGTCCCATGGAATTTTTTTGTCTACTTGGTGTGTGGAATCAGCCTGAGAAGTATTGCACATTCCTCCTGAAACACCCTTCATACATAGTTTTACATTACTTATTTTCTTTTAGGACCACTGTACTTGTTGAAACTTTAAAATGTTGAAAATGGCTAATTCGCCGTGACATGTCGTGTGAAATAGAAATATATTTTCAAAGGGTACCTACTCTGATTGTAATTATTTAAAGTTTCTATATCATATCATATGATTTGTATATCATAGTAAGGTATCGACCTCCAGCTCAAGCCTAATCCTAAGCCTCACTAATCCTACACCTTTTTGACATATTCCTACCTCAATGCTGCTTAGTTATAACCTATAACGTGGCTATAAAGTTACCTATAACCTGGTTATAATGAACCTATTACGAAATTATAAGGTCACATTATTAACGTGAAATTCAACATGGTCATGTTGTGACCCATAGTAAGATTATAAGGTAACCTTCAACAAGGTTATTAGGTTATAACGTGTTCAATCATGGATTGACCCTGAAATGAATTCAGTTACGAAATTGAAAATTCGTTCGGGAATACAAAAAGTTGTAACATGTTTTCTATATGTTTTTCAATATTAATAACTTGTCTTGCAATAATAGTTAAAACGTTTTACAAGGAATTTATGACTGTGCATAGCCTGCTATGTATTTCGCAGATCAAATTTCCCATTCTTCCTTAACATTCTCCCATGTTAATAATTGAATCACCATTAATATTGTTATCAAAAGTTATCATAATATTTATATCATGTATCATCAATACATTACATTGTTATTCTAGTATTCACATTAATCATCTTCCATTATTAATCAGTTTGCTGTTTGAATCGCCATTTTGTAACGTTGGTATAATCGGGGAGGAGCTTGTCTAGGCCAATGGTCGAAGTTCACTGTGATTGGTTCAAGCAACTACCAATAGCGGTGCTTGTCGATTCACGATAGATCTGTGGTTTATCTTGTCTTCTCATTCAATTTAAAATCTAATTTTCAATAATCAATTTTGAAAAAATTGCTATTGCTTTGAGATTCAACCATTCTATGCATAATTTTTATGCATCTTATAAAATTATAAAAGTGCAACAATAATAATAGGCCCAAACATGGATTATAATTGTATAGATTAAAAATTTCTATTTTAGATAAGAATGATAGTATCATTTTCAATTATTTTTTCTTTAATTTATGCATAAATGAAAATAATTGGAAAAGTTACTGCGATTATTATTTGAAATAAGAAACAGTGATAAAGTAGCCTAAGGCGGGTATTACACGATAATAGTTCTATGACATATTTCCATTATCAGACATCTGTGATGATGAAATATTATTGTGTAAGACAGGTATCACACGATGATATTTCTATGATCATAGTTGATCATATGGAAAGAGATGAAAATACGAAATCATATTTTTGTCTCTTTCCATATGATCAGCTATGATCATAGAAATATTATCGTGTAATACCTGCCTAAGGCCGGTATTACACGATAATAGTTCTATGATCATAGTTGATCATATGGAAAGAGATGAAGATACGAAATCATATTTTTGTCTCTTTCCATATGATCAGCTATGATCATAGAAATATTATTGTGTAATACCAGCCTAATGAACCAAATATTATGAATGATCATATTCTATGTCATATTTTCTCCTGTAGACAACATATTATAATATCTTTGATAATAGATGTATGACATAGAACTATTATCGTGTAATAGCGGCCTTAGATCGAGGAAATATTATAGATTGAGCTATGAAATTGATTTGCGTAGTTGCATGAAAATGATATGAAAGCACTCAAGGCACTGTCGGCTCGTTCCCACGAAACAGGTGAAGTGCTGTACAGTGAAAGATACGGGCACTTCACCTGTTTCGTGGGTACGAGCCGCCAGTGACTCAAAGATAACATTATTTTGCTTACGTAAGTGCAACATAATATATCTTCTCACTCCACGTGTTACAGCTCGTGTGAGTTGAGAAGACACGCCGTAACAACACACTTTACATACTAATGGCGTGTCTTCTCAGCTTGCACGAACTATACCAGGATAATCTGCTTCTGACATGGATGAGGAAACTGTTCCAGGTTCACTTTGTCCCTTTGAGTTTAATAACTTGCTTTGCAGCAGCTATTTGCTGTTGAAATTCAAGGGAGTTGCCGATATCCGCAATGTAGGCTACATCTGTATCGAATGTATATTTGCATGATGTATGATGGCTTGATTGAAGCGCATTCACCTTTTTAGCACTGGCGGCTCGTGCCGACGAAAGAGGTGAAGTGCTCGTATATTTTACTGTACAGCACTTCACCTGTTTCGTGGGCACGAGCCGCCAGTGCATTTTAGCTACTCTTCAGTAATATAGCCTAATGAAGGGGAACTGTAAAAAAGTCGACACTCGCTCGAAAAGGTGCGATCACATTAATCAGAGTGAGAATACTGAATTTTCAAATTCAAAATATCACATTAGAAAGTTATTGAATATGTATTCTGTGGTTGCTGGTTATAGTGACCGAGCGAAATTTCACGCAACTTGATTGATAATTCATAATATTTAGTCTAATAGACCTGATTTATTCCACCCAGTATAGTGGTGTCAAGCACAGAAGAGCCTTTGGCAACATGGCTGCCATTCACTGCAGCCAGTAGTCGAAATGAAAATTGTTCTAGTATAACCAAATTTAGGAAGAAATAGTACAGGCTTATAGACTATTTTTTCTGTCTCAGTTCATAATTATTTTATGATTTGTGCTGTCAATAATTTAAAAAAATATTTTCATTCGTGAAATCAATTTGATTACGATTAGTGTAAAAACGGTAGGTTGACAAAAGTGATTTTACCCTGGAATTCGAAGTTCTGCGCATGCGTAGTTTCACTCTTATTTCCCTCCGCCATCTTGCAAGAGGCTCTTCTATTCTTGGCACAACTATTAATACTATACAACACTACCAATCCAGTTTATCATTATTACTTATTCGTTAGCTACGTATTATTCTATTCTATTGTTTTCCTATTCTTTCGGAACATTTTTATTATTTTTTATATTAGCCTACTGTCACTCTTCATGCACCTCTCTCAATTATTGTTTTTGCTGTTTGAATAGCCATTTTGACAAACGTTTTTATGAACTGCTAGTCGGGGAGGGGCTTGTCTAGGCCAATGACAGACGTTCGCTGTGATTGGCTCAAGCAACTACCAATAGCGGTGCTTGACCGTCGGTGTAAATAGTTTTGATCTTCACTTTGATTTTCAGATTACTAGCACTGGCGGCTCGTACCGACGAAACAGGTGAAGTGCTGTACAATAGAAGATACGAGCACTTCACCTTTTTTGTGGGCACTAGCCGCCAATGATTACTAGATATTGATAATGATGCAACCGGAACCGGTTTATTGATTTTCAATTATTCTGTTGTTTGACAATATTTTTTGTTCAAAATTGTTAGTCAAACTTTTTGTTTAAAATAAGGTTCATTTCATCTAGCCTATTATTCCTCTCCTGTTTATTGTGAATATTTAGACTAAACCAGTGCATAACAAAAATAAATAGATACTAACAAAATAAATAGATTAGCGGATCTGGAAATATTTCGAATAGAGATGCGCTTCAAGTGACATAGATAATGGTATTACGTGATTGGTCGATCTGAATTAAGTGATGGGGAGGGGTCATTCATTAGGGAATGTTTTCAAGAACCTTGTATTATGTAAATTAAAAAGTATTGAACCAAAGCATGCCGAGTCATATCAATACATTGTAAAATTATTCGCATATTATGCATATCGTAATTTTGAAAACAGTCAGATTTCAGATTTTGTGTAGAAGTCTTTCATCAGTATGCCTGTCCAAGAAAAGGAGACATTCTTGCAAGATGGGAGAATGACTCCAGCTCAGTCAATATTGGTTCGTAAATTACAGATTTGATTACATATTGTAGGAAAAATTCTGCTCTACAATTTGGGACTAAATTCATAACAACTTTTGAACCAATATTGACCGAGCTGGAGCCATTCTCCCATCTTGCCAGAATGTCTCCTTTGCTTGGGCAGTCTAGCCTATAACAAGAGATGAGAGGCTGCACTCAACTCTTTCTAAAACGTAAATAAAAAAATTATTTGAAGATCCATGATTAAGTAAATATTTGATATACCATACTCTATACAATATACAATATTTGATATATCCTACTGTTATCATAAGACACAGTTTGGTCGTTATAGGCTGTTCCAATACTTCAGCCAAAACTTTTCAACTCATGTTAATGGATTCTTCGAATCTGAAAGTCGATCCAGTAAAACAACAACAAAGTAGCCATTAACGAATGACTCTCTCTAATGTTCAGATCAGTCAGGACAGTCTGTAAGTGGTCTTCGACAGCTAAAAATGTCTGCTAAGGTCACTCTTGACTTGTTATGCTCTTGCAGACCGCTCGTCGACTGTCCAGAGTGAGTTGAGAAGTAATAACAGGCACTCGCCAACCGTCAGTTTTATTCGCGTCTGCTATAGGAGATTATCATAAAGATTGAAAATTTGGACCGAAGTAGACTATACTTGAATGATCGATTGGTTATCAATATTTGAAACTCCATTTCCATATCTGAACAGCTACAAGATATTTTAGTGAAAACTCTGGAAATACGGCTTGCAAACAATACACGCTCCATATACAATACCCATTTCATCAATCGGATATTTGGAGCTAATATTGACTAGTATAATATTGACTTCTTATAGGCATAACAGGGAAATTTCGCAAGGTAAATGTATTCAGCAATGTATTTATAGACAATTACTATCATTATTTCAATAACCTTGAGTATAGATTAGCCTATAGTCCTAGAAAAGAAGACATTCTGGCAAGATATAAAAATGACTTTAGCTCGGTCAATATTGCTTCAATAATTATAAATTTGGTCTCGAATTTTAAGAAACAATTTATAATTTTCAAATCAATAGTGACCGTGCTGGAGTCATTTTCACATCTTGCCAGAATGTCTTCTTAGCTTGGACAGACTACACCTACTAGCGTTTACAAGTTTGGGTTTTATTATTAGAATTCTAAAGTTTCAATGAAATATGTATTCTATGAAGTAGGAATTTTCAAAAAGATACGGATAGCAAAATTTATTCGATATCCCTTTTTCTGTCTCCATTCTACTCATTTCTATCTATTCTATTAATTTTTTTCTATCTGCCTTAAGTGAAAAACAAGATGTTTTTGAACGACTGATTAATTTTTCATCCCCACTCATTTCACTGATCATTTTCGAAAATATTTTGTCATTCCATCGCTATATATAAAACCGAAATGGAACTGACTGATTCATTCATTCATTCATCACCAGAACTAAAAATCCACTGAACCGAATGCGTTCAAATTTGGCAGGCATGTTCAGTTGGACGTTAAGACGCGCGCTAAGAACGGATTTTAAAAACTTTTCAAGGATACGCCAAATATTTTAGTTTTTCTATAGTTTTTCATCGTTTTCTTCATTTTTTCGAGAACCAATCGGTAGAAAATGTTGATATTTGGTGGGCAGGTTCAGATAAGGTCTAGAAATGTTGTGTTGAAATATTTTTGCAATCCGTTTAAGATTACGCCAGTAATCAGGTTTTCAAAATTGTAGATGTGTTGCGGGTTGCATATCTTCCGCCTTGATACGACCAATCCTAACTATAAATTCAATGGTTCAGCGAGATTTTAGATGAACTAATTTGGAAGATCAAGTTTGAACCATTGAATCAAGTTTCAAACTATATATACTCCCGATATACTTCCCAAGGTTACGCTTAATATCAGCGTTATACTATTTTTTGGAATTTTCGGAGTTTTTCTTAGATTTTTCTAGAACAAATTGGCAGAAAATGTTGAAATTAGGTGAACAGGTCCAGATCAGGTGTAGAAATGCTGAAATAGATTTCGAATCCCTTCTGAACGGAATTTGCAGGCGAGTGAATCGAGCCTGTTTGTCTCAGCTGTCACTGACAGAGGTTTTGCAGGCGAGCGAAGCGAGCCTGTTTGACTCACTTACACTGCCTATACTGTCGGGGGTCCAGGGGGAAGAGCCGGCTAGGCTAGCTAGGGAAGGCCGCCTGGCTAGGCGGAGAAGGCGAGTGAAGCGAGCCTGCCGGCTAGTTATTTAATATGGATAAAATGATAAAATCCTCAATATCACCTTAACAACTACTCAAGGATTGGAATTTTTCTACTTATAATTTTCCTATCAGTTTCACCATTTCTTACTCATAATCCCCAAATAACCATTTCAGCATAATAATGAAGATAGGAATCAAAAACTCATTTATAACAAGCGCTCCTACAATAAAAATCATCAACTTCTCATTCCTGAGTGGTAAAAACTCGAGAATAAAAAGTGGAATGTATTAAAGCAGATGCCAGAGTAACTGGCGAGTTCCAAAATCATCAACTTTTCATTCCTGAATAGCAAGAACTCTGGTTTCAGAAGAGAAACAAGGAAATACTGGCTATTGGAGAATTTAAATTATCAACTTTCAGCTACGTTAGGACAGTCGGCGAGCGATCTGCGATAACACATCGATTCCGTAGTGGTCTGAGTCGAACAGTTGAGCCCTCGTAGACCGATTTCAGATTTTCCTGAGGGAGTTGCACATTGATAACAGAAATTCTCCAACCGCCAAGCTAGTTTACATCTGCTATAATAACATTTTGAAACTTGGAAGGCAACCAGTATTGTCAAAAGCATTTGTGGAAAAGTTCAGTTATAGTCCGTTCAAGCAAAGAAGACATTCTGGCAAGATGGGGAAATTACTCCAGCTCGGTCAAGATTGGTTCAAAGATCATGAATCCGGTTTTAAATTGAAGAGCGAGATGTTTTCTACAATTTGAGACCAGATTTATAATTTTAAAACGAATATTGAAAGAGCTGTAGTCATTTTCTCTGAATGTCTTCTTCGCTTGGTCGGACATTTTACATTCAAATTTTCACAAACATCTCAAGGGCCAATTTTCTTTTCTTGGTCGTCTGAGTTTATCCTTTCCCACATGTTGACAACTTTTGTTGACATTTTGTCCCATTTTGTCGTCATATCAATTTCATGGCTTCTGAACAGTGAAGCTGCTCTGATATGACATAACAATCTTCAGTATCATTCTAATGTCAAGTGGTTTTCAAGCAAGCACAACATATCGTATCATTATGATTCCACAAAATGTCTCAAATCTGAAGCTCCTATTCCTACAGTAGCTGGAAGATAGTTTCTTAACGTTTTCAATGAATTCTCAGGCAATGGTTGGGAGCTGAAACTAATGAGCTCATTATACGATATTCAACGTTTCTCTCAAAATCAAATAGAAGAGTTTCTCTCATGTTTCTCTCATAATCGAGAATAGAAGAAATTGCACGATTAATTTATCTGAAATGATACATTCTTGTCGAGTTCAAGTTTTTTTAATATCCAACATTTGGAAAATACAGGTTTTCCACTTATATTGTCTGCACTGGCGGCTCGTGTCCATGAAACAGCTGAAGTGCTGTACAGTAAAAGATACGGGCACTTCACCTGTTTCGTGGGCACGAGCCGCCAGTGATGATTGAAACTGTGTTTTCTATTCATCGTTTAATTTTCTATGCTCATGTAATGGAACTTCTGATTTTAAGGGTGATAATGACAGTTATGAAGCCTTCCTTGAATCTGCCTCTCATGAAAGGTTTGATTTGCATCATCACAAATTGTTGTTGTGCAATTTATCAACAGCCCATGAAGGGCCTTAGCCTACCAGCTGGCCCCAGTAAACTATAATTCATTTCCTCGGTCAATTCATGAATCAATGCAAGCAGATATTTCTGTGTGAAGTTATACAATGCAAAGATACAGTAATTCGAGGATGGTTCAAATAATGCAAGACCCTTGAAAAATATTGGATTGAGGAAAAAGGATTCTAGAGATAAGAGGATGATAAATGTGTGAAAGTTTTGATGGAGACTCAAACGTGGGATGATAAAAATTTAAACTTCTCAAAGTTGAGGTTTTAAAGTTTAGAACTCGATAAAACAAGTCATTCGAACCGTTCACGTCTCTCTATCTCTAACTTTTCAAGAATAAATCTGAACAGATCTTTGTTACTTTCAACTTACTTCTCCCAACAACTTCAAAACGTTGTGAGACATTTAAAAGAATAGCAGCGTAGATATACTTTTCTATAGTTGTATAGTTAGTTTATGATAGCAGGTAAAACATTGAACGTGAGAAATATACCGTACATGTCATGAGCGATCTTCCAAAGATTTCTTTTATCATCATGTTTTTTAAAGATCCTCACTCACATGTGATATGATGAGAAAAGATTGAACGTGACAAATATAGCTAACATGAGCTATCTACGAAAGTGTTTTATTTCCCAATTCTCATGTTCCTAAAGATTCACACTCACATGTGACTCGCACTGTAATACATGAGGACTTGCATACATTCCACTTGGGCGGGTATTACACGATAATAGTTCTATTCTTCTTTATTCTTTCTCTACAATTGCTACTCGGTTTCCAAGTATTTTAAGCAAAGGATGAATGAGTGATGATTAATGATGATGAAGGTTTAAGATGTAGGTTATATGTCTTTCCACAATGTCCACTTTCACTTAATATTATAATTTCTCACTTCCAAAAATATTTTATCAGAAACAATTTTGAATTACGATATAAGTCCACTTTTAAGTTCAGAAATGAACAAGATAAACCATAAATATGATTTCGTATTTTCATCTCTTTCCATATGATCAACTATGATGTTAGAAATATTATCGTGTAATACCCGCGCCTTAGTAATTTATTTACTCATCAACATACTTCATTCCAAATAATTTAATTAAAATTTGGGACAAGACGTTTTGGACTTTGATAGCCTTACCATTGAGTATTATTATTTGTGAATAACTGAATAAATAAATAAAATATCTGTGTTTTTCACCCTTTATTGCGATATTTCTCGAATAAATAAAATAGAAATAAATATATACAAAACTGAACTCATCAATGATATTGTATTGACACTGGCGGCTCGTACCCACGAAACAGGTGAAGTGCCCGTATCTTTTACTGTACAACTCTTCACCCATTTCGTGGGCATGAGCCGCCAGTGATTATTGATGAAGTCGACAATCATATTTGTGAGAAATTATGTATGATAATCTATTGTGCGTTTGTATCTTCTGATAGAAAGTCTGTTTCTGTCTTATAATTGTCACACGTAATAATTTCATATTCTTTTCAAATTATAATTTGTTTTATCATGATTTTGAATCTTAGCTCAGGGTAACTACTACGTTCATGCTACGAAGTTCACCTAATATTCTGATTCGCAGACGCGTTTCGAGTAGTGTTACTCATCTTCGACGCTCCTATCTTGGACTAAAGACTGTCCAAGCAAATAAGACATTCTGGCAAGATGGGAAAATCACTTCAGCTCGGTCAATATTCGTTTTAGGATCACAAATTTGTTCTCAAATCGTAGAAAACATTTTTATATACAATTTGAGACGAGTTTTATAATATTTGAACCAATATCGACGGAGTTGGAGTCATTTCCCCATCTCGCCAGAATGTCTTCTTTGTTTGGACAGACTGGGACAATGCGTCAACGACTCAAAACATTTAGAAAACTGCTTAGCATGTAAAAAAAATAATTAATTATATCATAGACTAACAATACAATAGTAGAATAGTATATCTACGATAATATTTAGAAAAGCCATTGATAAAGAATTATTGATAACCACGACTACTATACTAGTTTAATTATGTATTATTACTTTTCATTTATTGTTACTATTGTGATCAGTGGATGATGATGTTTACATAGTGAATGAAATATGATGGATGATTAATGTTTACATTACAATTTTAACTTTGAAAAACACTTTTCACTTAAAAAAATTCTAAATTTTGATATAAGTTCAATGTAGAGACTGTTTGAAGTTTAAAGCAACAAACATAACCTGGATTGTATTCTAAATTGGAAAAATGACATTTTTGGTTTCAAGCCTGTTGAGTATTATATGTAAATAACTGAATAAATAAATAAATATACGTTCAATAATAATCATGGTCCATGCTATTCCAAGTTTGTTCCAGTCCACTTTCACATCCCAATTCATGTTCAAGAGTATTTTTTATTAGCTTTTGTTCTCCATTACAGCCTTGATCGAGTGTTTCCCGAGTATGCCGGATAGGCTTTCTTTCACCCGTTGATGGCATCCGAGTGGATTTTCAGTTCTTCTGTTTCACGCTTATCTCGTTCGATAGAATCAGGATCAATTGATTCTCGGAGATAGATTGGCGCTCGCTTTTGGTCCAGGGCTTCTCCGAATCCATTACGATCCATTGAGCGTTTATCCTTTGCTAGTCCAGGCCCAGCAGAGTCACCCGTCAGCATCATTTCATTGTCTGCAAATTGAGATCGCATTTTATAAATTACACGCATCGAGTAATTTTAAAATGTTATAGGCTTCAAATAAATCGTCACTGGCGGCTCGTACCCACGAAACAGGTGACGTGCCTGCATCTTTTTCTGTACAGCACTTCACCTGTTTCGTGGGCACGAGCTGCCAGTGTAAGTTGAGAGCTTATTCCAAGATGGCGGCTGTTCTTTAGAATGAATAATCCACGCACATGCTTAGAGCACGTGTGGGAATCATCCTCAAATAAAAATAGTCTTAAATTAAGTTTTCATTCTCAGTGAGTAAGATTATATTATTAAATGATAGGTTTTTCTCTTACTAAGATCCTCTTTGGTTCTATAGTTCTATAGTTCTATAGTAGTCAATACTCTAGTTCACTCTATACTAGGATCCTCTTAGGTTATCTTACTGGATGCTTGAGAAATGCTCTATGCATTCTTAGAGTATAGAGTATAGAGTATAGAGTATAGAGTATAGAGTATAGAGTATAGAGTATAGAGTATAGAGTATAGAGTATAGAGTATAGAGTATAGAGTATAGAGTATAGAGTATAGAGTATAGAGTATAGAGTATAGAGTATAGAGTATAGAGTATAGAGTATAGAGTATAGAGTATAGAGTATAGAGTATAAAGTATAGAGTATAGAGTATAGAGTATAGAGTATAGAGTATAAGTATATAAGTATAGAGTATATAGAGTATAGAGTATAGAGTATAGAGTATATATAGAGTATAGAGTATAGAGTATAGAGTATAGAGTATAGAGTATAGAGTATAGAGTATAGAGTATAGAGTATAGAGTATAGAGTATAGAGTATAGAGTATAGAGTATAGAGTATAGAGTATAGAGTATAGAGTATAGAGTATAGAGTATAGAGTATAGAGGATTCAATTTAATAGAGTAGCCACCATCTTTACATCAGCTGTCATAGTCTGTCCAAGCAAAGGAGACCGTCCGGCAAGATGGGAAAATGTTTCAAGCTCGGTCAATATTTAATTGGTTCAAAAATGATAGATTTGGTCTGAATTATAGATTGGTATAGAGTTTCAGTAAACAATTCAAATCTACTATTGAAACCGCATTTATAGTTCTTGAACCAATATTGACCGAGGTGGAGTCATTTTCTCATCTTACCAGGGGGTCTTCTTTGCTTGGACTGTAGTAGAGGTACATAATGTACAAGAGATAGACGAAACCGCCTAGCTTATAGATACATTATTATGATATCCAATTCTTTGTTCGTCTGTTTTTATCAAGATCAACTGATCATAATGCGAAATAACTGAAATAATTAAAACTATCCACAATATTTATCAGTCTGAATGATTCGAGAAAAATGATAGGCCTCTTTATTTCTCAATCAATCATCATTTATTAAGAAAAACGTTTGTATGAATGCAGTACCCACATTTTCCAAACTGCTCCTCTATAGTCTGTCCAAGCACAGAAGACCCTCTGGCAAGATGATAAAATGACTCCAGCTCGGTCAATATTGGTTCAAAAAATATTGATTTGGTCTTAAATTGTAGATCAGATTGTTCCTTACGATTGAGACCAAATCAGTAATTTTCAAACCAATATTGACCGAGCTGGAGTCATTTTATCATCTTGCCAGAAGGTCTTCTTTTCTTGGACAGACTCTACCAATTCATACTACACTGTACAAAACCATGCTATTTTGAATTATTATAAATGTAATGAAAATTCTTGGCAGATGAAGTAAATCATTAACAGTCACTTGCGGCTCGTGTCTACGAAACAGGTGAAGTGCCTGCATCTTTTTCTGTACAGCACTTCACCTGTTTCGTAGGCACGAGCCACCATAGTTAACAGTAGGCCTACTGTGATTCATTATTTCATAACCTCAACATTAGCCCTAAAATGTAATTTGTTAAGGTATGCTTTGTTACCCGTTTTAATAGTTGATTACTGAAGCATAGCTGCTGTTCATAAGTTGTTTATGAAGAGAACGGAGGGAAGAGTATAATTGTGATATGGATGACAGTTGAATTCTAGTAGAGTTATGTATCTGTGAGAATTGTTAGTGGTAGTAAGAGAGAAGGAATTATAAAGGAAGATAGAGAAAAAGGGTGAGAGGAAAGTCTGAGAGTGAGAGTGACTGAGAGAGGTAAGATAGAGAGACTGAGTGAGAGAGTTGAGACGAGAGAATAACAACAAAACAGTTAGAGTACTGTTTTATTGCCGCCTGCAAGCACAGATGCTGCAACCAGCTTTATTGCAATGTTGAGCGGGGTTGCATACTTACGCCGTAAATCTTCTCTACGTCCAATCCATGTAGGCTACACTGTACAGTACTCTATGTATACTTTACATCTATTGATAATAAAGCACCATTGGCGGCTCGTGCCCACGAAACAGGTGAAGTGCTGTACATTAAAAGATACGGGCACTTCACCTGTTTCGTACGAGAAAAGCACACAGTAGTGTATTCTACACTGTACAATACGTTGAGCACTAACCTAGCAGACGACCATTTTAGAGGTTATCAGAATTGTTATTATTATTATTATTATTATTATTATTATTATTATTATTATTATTATTATCAGAGTTGTTATTTTATATGATGTGTCTTTCAGATCAATCTAGACCTACTTGAGAATCTAAAAATAGAGACTAGCCTATAAAGCACTGCACTGGCGGCTCGTACCCACGGAACAGGTGAAGTGCCCGTAATTTTTACAGTACAGCACTTCACCTATTTCGTGGGCACGAGCCGTCAGTGTAAAGCAGACGATAATTTCAGAGGGTATCGGCATTTTTGTTTGATATGTGTCTTTCCAATAATCTCACTATAAAATAAAAATAAAAGTTATGATTTGTGGCTTCTTCAAATTTTTCTTCATAATCATTTGACCAAAAAATGATTTAGGAGTTCTAATTTTTGGTGAACTTATTCGAACATTTCAAGTAATAATATTGTACATTAAAAAATATCAATTATAACTATGATTAATGAATTCCCAGTGTTGGGTAAACTCGTTCGGACATTTCAAGTAATAATAATAGTTGTACTTGGGAATAATATCAATATTATAACTACTCTATTTCTCGAAATATTAGACTGAGAAAAGATTTCAAATAATTTGTTCGGACATTTTAAACAGTTCAAACATGCTGAGGTTTGTCTAAAGTAGTTTGCACTGAGATTGAAAATGAATTGATTCTCTAACTAAATTTATTCGTGTTACTTGAGAAGATTTGAATAATATCATCTAACATATTTTTTCAAGGATTTATTGAACAAACGAATTCCAACTTATTCACTGAAGTCTCTCCACGTGTAGTTCTCCACGTCCACTGTCAATTGAAACTGAAAGTTCAATTATCCAAGTCAATCCAACAATCGAACTGCCAATTTACAGCGATTTTGGACTGCCGGTTTCCCCGTCCACAGTCCTCGACTGCCACAGTCCGAACTGACAGTTCATGTGGACTGTAAAGACGGCTTGAATCAAGTAAATGCGATTCCACCTCTGTCAACATGAATTAAATTTTCATGTCACTCAAAAGCTTGGTAAAGTCTGTCCAAGCATAGAAGACATTCCGATAAGATAGGAAAATGACTCCTGCTCGGTCAATATTGATTCCAAAATTAAAAATTTGGTCTCAAATTGTAAAACAAAATGTTTTCTGAAACTTCAGACCAAATTTATAATTTTTCAACCAATATTGTCCGAGCTGAAGTCATTCTCCCATCTTGTCAGAATGTATTCTTTGCTTGAATCGACTATGAGCAGAGTATGATGAGTAGTCTTGGAGTGGATGCACGTGGCTCAAAAAAGTACAGTAAGCTTCAAGCTAGCTTAGGAATACAAAGTACCAAAGTTTAATGTGCTACCGCATCAACTTGATGTTTCTTCAAAACGATAAGGTCACAACTTGAGTAAGTCAACTTCTCCTACTAACTGTAACTTCTTGTCAACTCCTGTCTTTGAAAGTTCAAGGTCTGGGAATATTGGTCTATGAACGTCGCATCTTGGGGTGAACTAAAAGTGAATCTGCGTGAAATAATTCAAATAATTCAGATATTTTTAAATAAATTAAAAACGAGTTGATTCAAAGAGAGCGCCGGTTTTAAAACATCAAATCAAGAGGTTTGTTTATTCGAACGAAAGATAAAGATAAATCTCACCCTCCGATTTCATTTATTATATGGAGAATGATGGGGAAAATATATGGGGAATGATGAATTCATTCATTGATGGGCATGTGATCTCCTCCACGGCAATGTCACGCGTCAACTCTGTTAATTTGATTCACTGTTATATTCTGGTCGAGCAAAAAAGTGATTATGGCAAAATGAGGAAATGACTCCGTTTTGCTTCAAAGATGATAAATTTTGTCTCAAATTGTAGATCGGTATGTTTCCTACAATGCGAGACCAAATTAATGTATTATTCCTGAACCAATATTCATTTTGAAGAGAAGAATGTTTTCTTCAATTTGAAACAATATTGTTTTTGAATCATAGTTCAATTTTCAATCTTTTCAATAATCGTTTCTGAATCAATATTGACCAAGCTGGAGTCATTCTCTCATCTTGCCAGAATGTATCCTTTAATCGAACAGACCATAAATAGTGTTATTAGTCGTAATTAGTGTAATTTAGTCGAACAGACCATAATAGTGAATTATATTGACGTAATTGAAATGTAGTACAGTAGTAGAGGATATAGTTTTTTATACATGTAATCGGTAAGTCAGATGATCGGTGTCATGTATTTAATACTAATTTTTCGTTTAAATAATTCTCTAGATTTAATGTACAAAACGGGGGCTTTTTTTGAATCACCCTATATACAACACGTGTGAGCTAAAAGTAAATTTGTAAAAAGTGAAAAGTGGAGTGAATTTGGGCTAGATTAAAAAAGCTGAAAGAGCTTAAAGCAGCTGAAGAAGCTGAAAGAACCAAAATAAGCTCAAAGCAGCTTCCAGAAAGAAGATTAACCTAAGCTAAGAAGTGGTTGCTCATTTTACTTGGCAAAAGCTGAGACGTTGAAAATATGAGTAGGTATACTCTGTCCAAGCAAAGAAGGCATTCTGCCATGGTAAAAAAATGACTCAAGCTCGGTCAATATTGATACAACAATAATAAATCTAGCTTCAAATTGTAGGGAACATTCTGATCCACAATTTGAGACCAAATCTATTTAGTTTGGACCAATATTGACCGAGTTGGAGTCATTCACCCATCTTGCCAGAATGTCTTCTTCGCTTGGACAGACTATACCAAAACAGTATCCAGCAGTAAGTTGAGCTCTTTAGGCTAATATACCCCAATACATGTAACTCCCGAATTTGTGTAGCTTGTAAAAGGTGGAAGAAAGATGTTTTTGTTGTCGGGAGTTACATCAGATAGGACAAATTATGCAGCGATGAGATGAATGAGGCTAGGTTCCTTTTAATGAGAATACGGTACATAGGTAAATTAATTCCATATTTTCAGCTTCTGAAAACACTTATGCTATTGATGAAAGGTGATTTTTGGAGATTCACAGCATTAATATGACTATTTATGGTGGTAGCTTCATTATAATGGTGATAATTTCAAAAATATATTTGATCTTTCAATTGTAGTGAATGAAGAATCGAAAGTCTAGTGATCTGACCAACTTTTGAAATATTCTTCAGTTCTTATTTATAGGTCGGATAAGAGAGCTTAGTATGCAATAGTCTGTCCAAGCAAAGAAGAGCCTCCGGCAAGATGGGAAAATGACTCCAGCTTGATCAATATTTGTTCAAGAATTATAAAGGTGGTCTTGATAGTAGATAAAATTGTTACCTTGAATTTGAGATAATATTTTTAACCGATCGGTATTGACGAGCTTGAGTCATTCTCCGATCTTGCCAGAGGGTCTTCTTCGCTTGGACAAACTATACAAGGTCTGTGCAATAGGCTAGTACATCATTCTTATTCTCCATTCAAATAATATAATGTAGTTTTGCCAAACTTATAAAAGTAAGAAATTTGAAAATTCAATAATTATTTTTCTCACTCTCCCTATTTCTAATAGATTACATTACTGTTATTGGAATCAAACCAGGATTCATTTAGTGCAGCAGAGAAACTTTTTTAATGAAAAGAAAAAACTTTTTTCAACGAAATTGAGATAGCGGTTTCTACACCATTATCAATTTATATTCGGTTGCTACACCATTATCAATTTTGGTGTAGCCTAATCAGAAATCTCTCGAGATACCGATACCAGTATCTTTTCAATGAATCTGTGGTTTGTTCCTTTTCATTTGAAATGGATAACAGCCCCAATATCAGCTCCACAAAAAGTGGATAAAACCTTTTTTTATAATTATAATCAACGTCTTAATATTTTTTATTATCATTTAACCCGCAATACATTGCCCACCAAATATCAACATTTCTCAATATCATGACTGAGCTGCTAGCTGTGGGAGGAAAACTTCTCAATCAGTGAAGTTTGAAGACTAAGATAAACTTTGCTAAGGGCTTCCAACAGGTATCTCGAAATAGAGTTGTGGTTCAGTTTGCTAGCAATATTCAACCAGGGAGCCAACCACATTGACTTATTATCATCTTCCTAAACAATCAATATGATTGAAATAGTGAGCTCTGTTGTTATTGAGAGTTAATAACATAATTTCCTATAGTTATCATCAAAAGTTCGAATAGGATAGAGACGAAAGACATAATATTTATGTTGGGAAGCATGGATGTTTTCCACTGGCGGCTCGCACCTACGAAACAGGTGAAGTGCTGCACGATAAAAGATACGGGCACTTCACCTGTTCCGTGGGCACGAGCCGTCAGTGATGTTTTTCTTATAGCTGCATTTTCCATTATAATCATGGTAATTATGTTACCCACTCAATTATCAAAATACTACTAGAAGAGATTAATTTCTTGTAAATTTATGTTATTGAAACCATGAAATCCCTAGTAATCTCTACTATTATTGACTCAGACTGAGTCAGGTATAATATTGAGAAGATACTTTGAGGAGAAACATCGATATCTGAAAACTAACATCTTCATCTCTGGAAAAACAATGACATACTTTGTACAATCTACCCAAGCAAAGAAGACCCTCTGGCAAGATGAAGAAATGACTCATGCTTGGTCAATATTGGTTCAAAAATTATCTGATCTCAAATTGTAGGGAACATTCTGATCTACTTCTAAGACCACATTTATAATTCTTGAAGAAATATTGACCAAGTTGGAGACATTTTCCCATCTTGCCAGAGGGTCATTTTTGCTTGAACAGACTATAGAATAAAATAAAACAAAACATAGTTTGGAATTGTGTGATTTGTATTATAGTTAATCTCCCTCTGTTCTCATCAGGCCCCTTGCGTAGTTTTTTTGGCACCCTGTGCGAGTTTTTGGCAGGCACCCCCCTCATTACCAGACGAATGCAATTCAACATATTATAATAAATTAAATTCAAACATGATCTAAGCTGCCTTGCATGTTCACATTCTTCTCATGAGTATTCCCAATGTTGCCTTTGGTGTGGCAAAAAAGATTATAGGGACTTGCTTATTTTGATGTATCCCAACGTATTGTTTCATATTTTCATGTATTAAATACGTGATGAGTAAAAGTCTACAGGAATTAATGCAAAATAACTAAAAGCTATCTATGTTGAGCAAAACTGTCACAATGTACCGTACTTTATTATTGAAATATTAAATATTAATGATTAATATTTTTATCATTTTTGCTTGAAAGCACATAAGGAAAAGAATAATAAATTTTCCACAGGAAAATATTAGGAATCATCATAAATATTTCATTCCACTAGAAATTAAGATGTATTAACAAAAAATTGGTAACTCAATAACAAGGAAATTGAAGATTTCAGCCATTCAGCCAGAGCAGTATCTACCCAACTTTTTGAATAACATTTGGATTAGTTACCAATTCAGCCAGCAGATGGCAGTAGCAATAGGTTGACTTGCTTCGACTTCCATTGGACACGCCTCCAAGCACCGCCTACGATCAGAATGGCCGGAAAAATCGGTTAGAAAAGTTTTCAAATTCAACCAGTAGATTGCAGCAGTTTCGACTTGTTTCAGATTCGACTTGGACACGCCTTCATGCCCCGCCTGCTCTTTTCTTATTGGTTGACAGTGTTTCGTGAGTTCTGCCTTAGAAAATGGCTGCTAGCAAGGAAATGATGGATGGTGTATCATACACAAAAAATTACGCTGATTCACTATTGCCAATCTTGTCCTAATCTAATATTTATCTATGTATTCAGGCTGGTAAGAATCTATCAAGTTAGTATTTGAAGAATTTAATTTAGACTCAGTTTTACTTTTATCGTGTAACTTAGGCCAGTGCTAGACTTCAATAGTTTTATTCTGTATGAAATGAGATGAAAATATGATTTCACACTTCCCCCTTACTGATTTATTTTTTTTTATACGATGAATATAATGAAATAGAACTCAAACTATTCATGATCTAATACCGACTTCTTGAAAACTACCACAATTCGCTAAAAATATTAATATTATAGGATTATTATATGAAGGAGTATACTATCGGAAACTGGCTTGTGATTGGTCGACGAAGTGTAAGGTGGTTGTCAGCCAACCATAGAATTGAATTTAAGTGGAGCGTTACTTGGCTTGCTTCATACATTGATTATGGGTTTTCAATTGATAAATTCATTCGTCGCAGAGGCAATAATTTCTTGTGGATTTAAGTTGTTGGTAAAACAAGTTTTCATGTGTTCTTTGCAAGGTTGCTGTAGTTTGATGTAGCCTACTTGATTAATTTATATACTATGTGATCCAGGTTACTTACTGAATAATTGTTGTTCAATCACTTCATGTTCGTGGTTACAATCTATGTTGTCGTGACAGTCAGGTTCCTTGAGTTCCCCATACACTTTCCACCGAGCTCCACCCCAAATACATCCATCTGCTGTATTCTGAAGAGTACCTGTTGTAAACAATATAATAATAGTCTATCTGAACAAAGAAGACATTCTGACCAAATGGGAAAATGACTCCAGCTCGTTCAATACTAGTTCAAAAATTATAGATTCGGTCTCAAATTGTGGACGAGAATTTTTCCTAAACTTTGAGAACAAATTTATAATTTTCGATCTAATATTGCACAAGCTGCGATTATTTTCCTATCTGTCCAGAATGTCTTCTTTGCTTGGACAGACTATATAAAGAAAATTTGAACTTAGCTGACCAGAAAGAACAATATTATAATATTTATCCAAATAACAATATTTGATGTCGAGTAACGTTCAATAGTTAAGGATATATTCAGGGGAATGTTACGAGTATATTATGTTCAATGGATTGAAGTCAATCACTCACAATCTGAATGTATTCAGTTAATCACAATCCCATTCAAATTCAGATTCTCAGATTCATTCACTTTTTCAAGTAGTTATCGTAATAAAGTACATCGGTTTGAGTTCTATGAGACTAAAGAAGAGATCACTTCGCTTAAGCTAACTAGTGTAGACTATATGGACTGTATAATGATTATAATACAGAGTCTCTATAGTATAGACTAGAGAGATTTGATAGATCAAAAAATGATCAAAGTACCCGAGAAATAAGTTTAGATTGTTCAATTCCACTTGAAAATTTTTTGAAAGTTCGAAACTAGTTGTGAAGAAAAAACTTATTTTAAGGGTACTTTGATTCATTTATTCATTTATTACACATTAGTAGCCCTAATGAAAATTTTTACTATAATGACACAGATATAAGATTTAATAAGCGTTAGCTTGTATATGAAATTGTACTGTAAATTCATGAAATGGCGAAGTTCAGACACATGAATGATCATTCCTGAGGATGTTGGATCAGAAACCTTCCTCTCATCAAAGGTATCTGAAGTAACACAATCTTGTTAGCTCCACTGCCGGCTCGTGCCCACGAAACAGGTGAAGTGCTGTACAGTAAAAGATACGGGCACTTCGCCTGTTTCATGGAGCCGCCAGTGGTTACCTTATAAAAAGTGAAGAGCAAAACTTTTTAAAGAGAATAATTTATTCCTGTTGCTTGGTTATCTATAATAAACTTAATTGTTAGTTCAGCTCTTGTATAGCCCAAGTTCTTATATAAGTTCAATTGAATAATATTAATAATAATAATAATAATAATAATAATAATAATAATAATAATAATAATAATAATAATAATAATAATACTGATAATAATAATAATCATCATCATCTTTATCGAGTAATAATACATAGAAGAGTACAATAGGTACAGGAGAGTACAATTTGAATAACTTGGATTTCAATGAAAAACTCCATTACTTTTACACCCTCCTGTAAAAATTTTGAAGATCTTAAAATCATGAGAAACATGAAAAAGGCATGACAACTAAGGGATGAAAACTTGGTTCAGTAGGACGCCGTAATAATCAGGCAAAGAAGCTTCATAGCAGTGATTAAATGTAAGTTAATGGGCCGTGACTTGCGAAAGCTTCAGTGTCTTGTAATATTCATCATTAACCCTGATAAGAAACCTTTCTACTTTACGAGAGAAATACGTAGTCTTGATCTCTTCACTACAGTCTGTCCAATCAAAGAAGACATTCTGACAAGATGGGAAAATGACTCCAGCTCGATCAATATTAGTTCAAAAATTATGAATATGGTCTCAAATTGTAGGAAACATTCCAATCTATAAATTGAAATCAAATACATAATTATTGAACAAATATTGACAGAGCTGGAGTCATTTTTACATCTAACCAGAATATCTTCTTTGCTTGGACAAACTATAATAGAGGAATCATTTACAAGGCAGACTACTAATTGAACACTCATTGTCACATCCATTAAGAAGTATTTTGTTATTCATTTCAAAGTATTTTCTTATCCATTACAAAGTATCCTCTCATCCTTTCCAAGATATTGTATTCATGAATATTCCAAAACGTCTTTCGAAAGCTTGATTAGAGCTGATAGAGATTTTGGTCTGTCCCATTCAAAAATATTCCCTTGTTTTTATTAAAGGTTGAAAATGATCCTAGCCCACCCCAAAACTGAGCTTTCAAATTTGGTGACTTTGAGACTCATGCCACCTTTTATTCTCTAGTTTTTTATGATGAGCTCCACCTTCAAAATACTTCCCTTGAATGGAAATTCTTTACTCTTTTCAAACAATATTCAGGTTGGAGGTAAGGTAACCACAATAACATTCATAGTTGAATGGCATTGTGATTTTGGAGATCGTTGAATTCTTGGTTGTTAACTTCTTTAATGAATGAATGAGTCTTTCAAGAATGCAATGAGATCATTAATTAATTGGAATAAAAATATATAAGATAGGAAAAAACTATAAGTCAAGATGAATAAATTTAATTTTAATCTGATTAGGATCATGAATAAATATGATAACAAGGACAATTTATAAATGAAATATTATACAGAACGAAGATTTAAAAGATTATATATCTGAAATTACATGGAGAAATAATAATCATGTAGAATGAATACATTCACAATAATATTATCATAATTCATTCAATAGTTTACTCGCATAAGAGAAACGAGCAAGGGGGATTTTTGTCTAGTCTTGAAATCTTGAATGATAGATTGATTAATGAAAATAATACATTTATTAAATAATGAACTTTAAAACTTAGGGCTGTTTAAAATAATTGAAGAATAAATAAAAATGTGTTTTTTATAATTTTAAAGTTTTCAAAAAAGGGTGTTTGATTTTTATTTATTCTTCAATTACATTTATTAAATACAAAATATCATACCTTCTTTGGAGCGGATTGGTGTTATATTAATTAACTGGCGGCTTGTGCCCACAAAACAGGTGAAGTGCCCGTATCTTATACTGTACAGCACTGTTACTGTTATACAAACAGTTTGTATAATTATATATACATAATAGCTAACGCTGAAAATTATGGCGGTTGGCAATTGAATGTTAGCTCTGTCAGGACAGTTTGGAGCCAGCTTCGAGAGCGAATTATAATGGTTGGGATCTCTCTCGGATCGATGTACCATGTGGACAGCTTACCGACTGTCCTGACAGAGCTGAGAATTGATAGAAGTCATTCGCCAAACGCCTCAATTCCTGGCATCAGGAATAATTTCAATTATATGAGTGAATGAAATAATTGAATTATAATAGAGAAAATTGAGCGAAATTCTTAAAATAGGCTATATTCTTTTATCAAAAGTATAATCTTCTATATCTATAGTCTATGTTATTGACAGATCAGTGTTAGTCCATCTTAACAGTGAATCAATCACGCTTTACCAATAATAGATAAATTATTGTTATTCTTGAAACACTCACTTCCAATCGCTGGCGGCTCGTGCCCACGAAACAGGTGAAGTGCTCGTATATTTTACAGTACAGCTCTTCACTTGTTTCGTAGGCACGAGCCGCCAGTGCTTCCAATATCCTTCTACAGTCACGGTTTTGTGGAATTCAGTAGTGATACAGAAGTCCAAAATTGATACGCTATTGTATAGGAAGGAAGCTCATTGAAACAAAATATTAGGGTCACAAAGTGAGGTTAGCTCATTTGACAATGCCAAAAATCGTGGAGAAATAACTATAATTAGCTCTCTGAAAAGTAGGGCTCTATGATAATTTCTTATCAATTCAACTCCAAAATATAATATCTTAGCTAAGTTTTAATGTTCTCAGAATTTTTAATCATTGATAAATATAATCAGCATATTTTCAATATGGTGGCGAGCCATGAGCATTAAAAATGTCCCGTATCAACACGCTCCCTTCCCGTATCAATTTTGAGTTCTGTATCACTACTGCGTATCATGCAAAGTGGCCTTGATGCACTTGGTAAATGGGCTATTTCTTTTTTCCAGCTCACGACACTTTTCTATTTAAAATACAATAGAAGAGCAAAGAGTATAAATGTATAAAGCACACGTTTACTCGAATTTCACTGGAGGCTCGTGCCTACGAAACAGGTGAAGTGCTCTACAGTAAAAGATACGGGCACTTCACCTGTTTCGTGGGTACGAGCCGCCAGTGTCGAATTGGGTAATAGAAAGCTCATAATTTGAAATAGCCTGGAGAAAAGGGCTTGTGTCAAGTTTCAATTAACTTTTTCAGCTCACAGCGTGTCGTTAATAGGGAGATTTGTGAGTTTTTCGAAAGGACTACCGGCATTGTGAGGGCTACGGGCATTTTTCATGGGCTACGAGAGTTTTATCAAGTTTAAAGGGTAGTCAGCCAATTACCAACAGCTGCAGGGCTCTAACTAAGTCCACATTTTATGGAGGTTTTGGTTAATTGTTTATAGGGTTTTTGGCGATGCAACAAACGACTGATGCTCCAAACAAAATCCAAGTTTTATGAGTTTTCTGGTTGATTGTTTAAAGGTTTTTTGGGAGAAAAAAATGTTCAGCTGCAAAATTAAGTGGCATATAATATTATATGGTTGATTGTTATCGGGCTATTATAGTAATTGGGTTTTTATAACGTTAAGAATTTATTTATTATTTATTATTTATTTATTTATTTATTTATTTATTATTTATTTATTTATTTATTTATTTATTTATTTATTTATTTATTTATTTATTTATTTATTTATTTATTTATTTATTTATTTATTTATTTATTTATTTATTTATTTATTTATTTATTTATTTATTTATTTATTTATTTATTTATTTATTTATTTATTTATTTATTTATTTAGGTACTTTATTTTGATTATAGGCCTATAAGTTCATTATGGAATATACGTTTTCCGTGTTGTAGGGTTTCAAGCGATATCATTTGAGTTATCATATTGGAAGAATTTAGCATTAGGAATGGAAGTTCATTTATTCCCCTTCACTGATCGTGACTTTCAAAGTAATTTGTTTACTCGAGGAAATGGACTATACTCGTTTTCAATAGTAAACATGCTTCACATAGTAAACATGTTTTTGTAAACCTTGCTTCACAATGATGTCGTTCGCACTCAATCTCATTTTAACAGCTTCTAAGTTTCTTCTTCTAAGTTTCTAAGTTTCAGCTTCAGTTTTCAGCTTAAGTTTCAGTTTTAACTGTTCTAAGCTTCTAAGCTTCTCAATTAACAGCTTTTAAGTTGATAGCTTCATGTTATACTCATATTTTGATCAACTTTATTCAATAAGAGTAATTTATTCAATAAGAGTAATTAGGAATAGTAATAAATGAAAAGACAATACGTTGTCAAACCACTGATTTATTAGAAAATCGAGATACCGGTTTCGGTTGTTACACCATTATCAATCTCTGGTACAGAGATTTACCAGAGATTGATAATGGTGTAACAACCGAAACCGGTATCTCGATTTTCTAATAAATCAGTGGTTTGACAACAGCTTGTCTTTTCATTAATCATGGATAACTACCACAATATCAACTTCACAACTACTCAAAAAATTTAAGAGTAGGCTAATCCACTGGCGGCTCGTGCCCACGAAACAGGTGAAGTGCTGTACAGTAAAAGATACAGGCACTTCACCTGTTTCGTGGGCACGAGCCGCCAGTGGGCTAATCTATCCATTTGATAATTTGAATGCATTATCTCTAGCAAGATTTTCGCCTCTCGACTACAGTTTCAGACTACTGATTTAATCAACATCAACCATTATTATAGATTAATTCCTGGATTGAAAATTTGGTATTTAAGCAGATAATAAATTGTGATAAATAAAGAGTATTCTTGTGCAATTACCAATCTCATGGATTTCATGGGGTTGAAATGTTTAAAAATAAATAAAAATCAAACACCCTTTTTTTTCTTTTTTTGAAAACTTTAAAATTATAAAACACACATAAAAAACACATATGTGTGTTTTATAATTTTAAAGTTTTCAAAAAAAAAGGTGTTTGATTTTTATTTATTTTTCAATTATTTTAAACAGCCCTAAGTTTTAAAGTTCTTTATTGAAATGTTTAGTTTATGTAGTGGTTAATTCCTTGTTGAATGAGAAGACAAGATATAATCAAACCAAAAATTTATTAAATATCGAGAATTACTTTTCAATGCCTAACCGTATTTGGATAGAATTCCGGAAAAATAAAATTCAACCCATATATCCACAAATCAAAAATTCAGTTTAAAAACGCTTCACTCACCTATTAAGATGAAGACTGTGATAATTATTCTAGGATCGAACTGCATATTGCAAATTGTTATTCACTATCCTACAAACATTCTAAAAGTTTATACTAAAACAGTCACTCGAATATTATCCTTAACTCACTCGTTGTCAGTGCAGTATGAACTCTACTTTCCTTCTATAACTAGTAATATGTCAGTGATTGAAATGAAATGCGATAATACTTCAAAAATTTTCTTGAAAAGCGTCTACTTGATAATATATTGCTATTCGCCGCTTATCAAGTTTGTTATAGCTTTACATGCAATTGTTGGAGACAATCAATTCTAAAATATCACAGTATTGACCGCATGAGTACAAAATTATTGCATTTCTCAAACCGTAAATTATTTTCAGTTTCAATTAGTAATGACAACTTCATTAGCCTTCTGATAACCCAATTGGCCTTAATGACACGATATAAGTAACACTTTGTACAAATTCTATAAATAAGTCCCTGAAGTAAATTGTCTGATCAATCAAAGAATCTCTGACAGGATGGGAGAAAGACTCAAGCTCGGTCAATATTGGTTCAAAAATTATCACTGTCTTTGATCTCAAATTGAATGTAATAATATTATTGTTAAGACGACATTTATAATTCTTGAAAAGATTTTGATGAAGTTGGAGTAATTTTCCCATATTGCAAGATGGTCTTCTTTGCTTGTACAGACTATACTATATAGCTCGTATGAAAGAATAAACTAGGCCTAGGCCTATATCAGCGTGAGATAGAGAATAGTGAGTCAGCTCCATGTTGTGCGAACAATACACCATCCACCATTTTCTCACTAGCAGCCATTTTCTAAGGCGGAACTCACGGAACACTGTCGACCAATCAGGAAAGAGCAGGGGGGACATGAAGGCGTGTCCCTAGCCAAGTCTGAAACATCACCCGACAACTGCTGCCATCTACTTTGAGAACTTGTCAAACTCGTTTCATCGGCCAGTCAGTGCGTAGGCGGAGCTTGGAGGCGTGTCCAATGGAATGGTCACCCTATTGCTACTACTGTGATGATAAACAGTTGCAATCTATCGCTTAGTAACAAAGTATTTATGGACTGATACATAATTTGTAATTTGTAAGCCGAGTTCCGCTTTATGTAGAATAAAGCTCTAATTGAGTATAATTCTATCACAACTACAAAGTATTCAAAGTTTTCAAAGTACAGAAACTGATCCTCAGGATAATGGGACAGAAACATCCGCTCTACCCTACAGATACTCTATTTGCGGAGCTCCATCTACTCAGCATCAGACAAATTTACATCCACAGACTACTTACATTCACCAGAAAAAACCTGCAGTTATTTCTCAAAATGGACTACAACCACAGTACACGCAGAAGGAATATCGATCTGGCTGTTCCCAGGATGGCAACGACAGCCGCCCAGAGGACAGTCATACTAGGACTGAAGCTTCATAACATACTTCCAATACATATTAAAGAAATAGTACCGGTTAACATTTTTAAAGCAAAAACAAAAACTTGGCTCATTGAAAATAGAATAAATTTTAGTGAAAACCTTATTGGAAATTAGAGTACCATCGTTCAGGAAATAATTTTTTTTTGTCCTTTATTACTAATCAAATGTAAAAAATAGTCCATAAATATTATTATATTAATTAATTTTTTTAATTATTTTTATATCTCTAACGCCGTGTAAAGCAAAGTATTTGTGGTTTCCCAACACATATTTTATATAGTGGGGGCCACAAAAAAATATATCTTTTTGCAATAAAGTCTAAATTGTTACTTAAATTCACATCATGAAATCTTACCTGTATATTGTTAATTTCTTACTAATAAACTCCTCTGGAAGAATTGTTTTTCTTTCAGAGAAATTATTATTATTATTATTATTAAACTACCATTTGCTGGCTGAATTCGGAACTATTTCGAATGTTCTTGTGAAAAGAGTTGGGAGGGCAGTGAATATGACCGCAATCTTAATCTGGATGCTTGTGATTTAGTTTCTGATTTTTCTAGTCGAAAAGTGAGTATTTTCAGTGAAATGTTGTAGCCTATTTCAAAATTTTATGTTTTCATAATAGCCTATGTTATCTTCTATAATCTATATCATTGAGACTTAGATTGCTGCATAATCAATATTCGAGAAAAACGAATTTTCCTATTTGAATACAATTAAAATGTTTGAAACATAAAATGCTTTATCTATATTGAACATATTGTAATAGATGCATAAACCAACTATAGTGAAGCCAAAAGTTAAGCGGTCTCATCTGCTACTTGTGTGCTCCATCAGCTGATGTTGTCGATCAGAGTTGTAAATTTTCTATGCCTCGATGGTAGATGTGTTTTTGGAATCAAATGAGATAATAATGAATGCTTTAAATAATTATTTGTTAGTAGGTTATATCGGGTTGGAGACCGGCTAATGTTTTGGGGACAGCTAGACTTAACTGTGATCTATACTACACTATATAGCTATACTATTATAATATACTGAAATAAATTACAAAAAATCAATCACTTTCGGAACTTTAGCTAGGAGGAAAACTCTACTAAAACCAGCAACAGAAAAGTATTTTGACACAAAGATTCTTGATATTGTGAGTCCTTCAGTGTCTGACTTCTGATCACATCACTTTTTTCGGTATAGTCTGTCCGATCAAAGAAGAAATTCTGAAAAGATGGGAGAATGACTCCAGTTCGGTCGATTTGGTTCGAAAATTATTTCCTTCAGTCTCAAATTGTAGGAAATATTCTGATCTACAATTTGAGACCACATTTATAACTTTTGAACCAATATTGACCATGCTGGAGTCACTTTCCCATCTTGCTAGAAGTTCTTCTTTGCTTGGACAGACTATAACACATTAGTTAGAAGGGCCCCCACATTCAACTTATTGTCTGTTTGATATATAGTCTGTCCAAGCAAAGAAGACCCTCTGGAAAGATGGGAAAATGACTCCAGCTCGGTCAATATTTGTTTAAAAATTTTAATGTGGTCTGAAATTGTAGATCGAATTGTTTTCTACAATTTGAGATTGAATTGATAATTTTTAAAACAATATTGTCCGAGCTTCAGTCGTTTTCTCACCTTGCCAGAGGGTCTTCTTTGCTTGGACAGATTAATTACTGAGCGACAAAACACTGGATAGTCCCAGTTTTTCTACCATCCAGTCACTAAAACAAAAGTCAACTCGTTTCCCGCCTTATCAAAGTGCGAGTTACAATAGCAGACGCCAAAAATGAATGCGTTTGGAGAATGACTTACATCAATCCTCAGCTCTGTCAGGACAGTCTGAAGCTGTCTTTGGAAGCCGATTAGTATAGCTCAGGTCGCTCTCGTTTCGATATACTCGCACAGACAGCTCACCGACTGTCCTGACAGAGCTGAGAGTCCTTAACATGCATTTGCCAAGCGTCTAAAGTTTTAGCGCCAGCTCAAAGTAGCTAAAGAAGCGAGATTTTTGTGAAAAAGCTAGATTTGTTGAGGAACGTTGACATTAATGACTGATTCTATCGGCTTTGTTCAAATTATATTGATTTTGTTTGCTTGGAGCCAATCCGATTAATGGAAACAGCCACTATACCTATACCTGATTTTTATCTGTTTTATCCTCACCTACACTCTCATCTGCTGGATGGATCAAGTAAGTCTAAAAATAGAGTTAAAAATAGAGTTAAAATAGAGTTAAAAATAGAATTAAAGTTCTCTTTTTCCTTACTAACTCTACAACAACCCCTCTCTCTCACATCACTCTCACTACACAACACTGGTTGCTCGTGCCCACGAAATAGGTGAAGTGCTGAACAGTAAAAGATGCGGGCACTTCATCAATTTCGTTTGCACATTTCACGATCCTTTCTCTATGGTTTGCCTCCTTTTGGAGATTTGCTTGTCGTTAGTAAAGATGGTCAATCGTTTTCCGTCTCTGGCGCAATAGTCATTGTTGCATCACACTACAACTGATTAGTATACCATCTTCTATTTTAGTATAACTTCCATATACTATGTACTATATACCATCAGCATCAGGCATCAGCATCAGGCATCAGTATCAGGCATCAGCATCAGGCATCAGTATCAGGCATCAGCGTCAGGCATCAGCATCAGGCATCAGCATCAGGCATCAGCATCAGGCATCAGCATCAGGCATCAGCATCAGGCATCAGCGTCAGGCATCAGCATCAGGCATCAGCATCAGGCATCAGCATCAGGCATCAGCGTCGGGCATCAGCGTCAGGCATCAGCGTCAGGCATCAGCATCAGGCATCAGCATCAGGCATCAGCATCAGGCATCAGCATCAGACATCAGCATCAGACATCAGCATCAGGCATCAGCATCAGGCATCAGCATCAGGCATCAGCATCAGGCATCAGCGTCAGGCATCAGCATCAGGCATCAGCGTCAGGCATCAGCGTCAGGCATCAGCATCAGGCATCAGCGTCAGGCATCAGCGTCAGGCATCAGCATCAGGCATCAGCATCAGGCATCAGCATCAGGCATCAGCGTCAGGCATCAGCATCAGGCATCAGCGTCAGGCATCAGCGTCAGGCATCAGCGTCAGGCATCAGCGTCAGGCATCAGCGTCAGGCATCAGCGTCAGGCATCAGCGTCAGGCATCAGCGTCAGGCATCAGCGTCAGGCATCAGCATCAGCATCAGCATCAGCGTCAGCATCAGCATCAGCATCAGCATCAGGCATCAGCGTCAGGCATCAGCGTCAGGCATCAGCGTCAGGCATCAGCGTCAGGCATCAGCGTCAGGCATCAGCATCAGGCATCAGCATCAGAGTCAGATCAGCATCAGCATCAGCATCAGGCATCAGCATCAGGCATCAGCATTCAGGCATCAGCGTCAGGCATCAGCGTCAGGCATCAGCATCAGCATCAGCGTCAGGCATCAGCGTCAGGCATCAGCATCAGGCATCAGCGTCAGGCATCAGCGTCAGGCATCAGCATCAGGCATCAGCAGCGTCAGGCATCAGCATCAGACATCAGCATCAGGCATCAGCATCAGGCATCAGCATCAGGCATCAGCGTCAGGCATCAGCGTCAGGCATCAGCGTCAGGCATCAGCATCAGGCATCAGCATCAGGCATCAGGCATCAGCAGACATCAGCATCAGCATCAGCATCAGCATCAGCATCAGGCATCAGCATCAGGCATCATCAGCATCAGCGTCAGGCATCAGCGTCAGGCATCAGCGTCAGGCATCATCAGGCATCAGCGTCAGCATCAGCGTCAGGCATCAGCATCAGGCATCAGCATCAGGCATCAGCGTCAGGCATCAGCGTCATCAGCAGGCATCAGAGCATCAGCATCAGGCATCAGCATCAGGCATCAGCATCAGCGTCAGGCATCAGAGCATCAGGCATCAGCGTCAGGCATCAGCATCAGCATCAGCATCAGCATCAGCTCAGCATCAGCATCAGGCATCAGCATCAGGCATCAGCGTCAGGCATCAGCGTCGCATCAGTCAGGCATCAGCTCAGGCATCATCATCAGGAATTCACCACAGATCAATAATCAGTTCAATATTAACTACCACAATAGTTTCCCAACATGGTAATTGGCATGTCATGTGGAACTCTTCAGGCATCACAAAATGAGGCATACGAAATAATAATAATAATCATCAGAAATCATCATCATCAGGCATCATAATCATCATCATCAGGCATCATAATCATCATCATCATAGTACAACAGAAGTTGACTTCTGTTGAGTTTCAACAGAAAGATCAGCTGACTTAAAGGAACTTACATTATCAAATAATGCTACCATTTCTTGTAGCATCTATTGGTCCAGTCATGTTATTTTTGTTCGAAAGTTTCAACTAATATTGATGATTCAAGCTAGAAAGTTAAAAGATAAATGGTTATTAGTAATAATACAAATAATAATATTACAAATTTGTAAGATTAGAAAATTACTGAATATAAAAAGTGGGATAATAATTCATTCAATTCCACCAGGTTGATCAAATGAAAGAAAGAATTCCCAACTCATTTATAACTGGAGTTTGCATAGTGAGAACTAAGAAGACGTTACAGGAATCTAAATCTGTCCAAGCAAAGAAGACACTCTGGCAAGATGACAAATTGTCTCCAGCTCGGTCAAATCAGTTGAAAAATTATGAATTTTGTCTCAAATTGTAAAAAACAATCTGCTCTGAAATATGAGACTGAATACATAATTTTTGAACTGATATTGACCGAGCGGGAGTTATTTTCCCATCTTGCCTGAATGTCTTCTCTGCTTGGACAGACTACCTCACTCCAGTTTTCAACTCTTTAGAATGAAGACTCCTCATTTATACATCATTCAGTAATTTCTTTGTCGAGCTGAATTGCACTGTATGCAGTATTTCGCGCAAAGTGACAAGACACGCCGTTACAATACAATTTACATGGTAGGGGCGGGTCTTCACAGCATGCGCAAACTACGACATTAGTCTCATAATATGACAAGAGCTTTGTCACTTTTTCATTTCACAATTTTTCAGAAATGAGAAAGTCCACAATTAATATAATACCTTCATTCTTTACACACTAGTGTTATTTCCCAAGAGCTGAATGAAAAAGTTTGAAGTGCTGAGGAAGATTACAACCTCCGATATAATGAATGTAGGGTGGAGCGTTCCACTGTAGATATATAATATACATATAGCCTGTCCAAGCAAAGAAGACATTCTGGCAAGATGGGACAATGACTCCAGCTCAGCTAAAATTGGTTCAAAAATTGAAAATTTGCTTTCAAATTGTAGATCAGGATGTTTCCTACTATTTGAGACCAAATTGAAAATTTTTAACCAATATTGACCGAGCTGGAGTCGTTTTCCCATCTTGCCAGAATGTCTTCTCTGCTTGGACAGACTAGCAAACCTTAGATATATGTATATTGTATAGTATACTCAGTCTATGGTTCACACAAAGCGCTCATTATCATGACCATAACTCAGTAAAATATGAAGATAAATCCATCCATCTTGGCGAATGACAAATGATTAAATTACTCCTCAACTCTGTCAGGACAGTCTGAATACTGTCTCCAGGTGCACATCAAGTCGAGAGAGTTCTCATCTGATTGGTGACAGTCTCGAAACCCGTTTTCAGACTGTCCTGACAGAGCTGAGCATTAAAAATAGGTGTTTGCCAACCGCCAACTGAATTGGAGTCTGCGAGAGTCTACTTGATTCATCAGTTCACTCAGTAACAAAGAAAAATTTAGCATAGTTATTGTGAACTTGTGGCAATCCTCCCCACAAGAAATCTTCTACAGGAAATTTGTATCAAGAAATTTTGAAAATTGGATGTACTCTATCAATTCTATATACTATGTACTATATACTATATACCATATACTATATACCATCAGCATCAGCATTAAGAGTAGGCTATTCAAATACAACTCAAACGTTAATAGGAATTTCCTCTCTTATATTTTTGAAAAAATATTCAAATACAACTCAAAGGAAAAAATTGTGGCTCGAAACTAGAATCTTAAAAGTATTTATTGAGCAAATATTTCTACTTTTTAAAGCTTAATTTGTCTTGAGACACACTTTTTTCGTTTGAGTTGTATTTGAATACTGTTTCAGAAATATAAGAGAGGCCTTTTAACCAATAGTGTGATCAAGAAAGTTATTTTCTTCTTTTTAGTGCATTTAAAAAAGTGTTTATATTTTTTCAAAATTATGCTACTAATAGGCTACTATTATACTGTTATTTTCATCTTTTTACTTTTCATTTTAAATTATGACCGAATTATAAAATTCTGAGTGGAATAATTATTATTATTTGTTGTTTGTTGTTACAATTGCGACTTATATAAAGTATTTTAAGCAAAGGTGATAAGTGGATGATGATGTTTAGGCTACATAGTGAATGAATGATGATGGTTGCTGAATGTTTACATTACAATTTTAACTTTAAAAAACACTTTCCACTTGACAAAATCCTGAATTTTGATTGAGTTCACTGTTAACAAGGAAGATCTGATCAGAAACACTAAATAAAAATGTTCATAAACTTTGGGATTTTTTAATGAACTGGAAAAATTTTAGAGCAAAATAAAACCAGAAGCGAGTCCTAGAACATAGAGACTTTGGAGTTGAAAGGCAAAAATCCGATCATGATCGGAATTTCTGCCTCTTTCACGTATGGTAAAACATTTTTTTTCATAATATCGATGAATACGGGATATTACTCATAAAATACCATGTTTTCTAACCTCAACTTTGTTAGGATTGAAAGAATAACGTTTTTCTGCACATCAATGAGCTCATTTTTTGCTCTATAATCCAAGTTGAATAATGTTCATGATTCACTCAAGCATAAAATGTCAGGTTTTTTAATCATACCCTGTACACCACAATTACAGTATTTAGTTTTTGAATATTTACACACCAATACTTTACGTATACACCAGTTTTACTTTTACGAACGTTTTTGTGCACATCAATAAGCACATTTTTCCACTCTATCTATATCTATAAAAGCGAAATGGCACTGACTGACTGACTGACTGATTCATTCATTCACCAGAACTAAAAATCCACTGAACCGAATGCGTTCAAATTTGGCAGGCATCTTCAGTTGGACGTTAAGACTCGCGCTAAGAACGGATTTTGAAAACTTTTCAAGAATACGCCAAATATTTTAGTTTTTCTAGAGTTTTTCGGCGTTTTCCTCATTTCTTTGAGAACCAATCGGTAGAAAATGTTGATATTTGGTGGGCAGGTTCAGATGAGGTCTAGAAATGTTGTGTTGAAATATTTTTGCTATCCGTTTAAGATTACGCCAGTAATCAGGTTTTCAAAATTGTATAAGTGTTGCGGGTTGCATATCTTCCGCCTTGATACGACCAATCCTAACTGTAAATTAAATGGTTCAGCGAGATTGTAGATGAACTAATTTGGACGATATTGATTCAAGTTTCAAACTATGTCCGATATACTTCCCAAGGTTAAGCTTAAATTGGCAGAAAATGTTGAAATTAGGTAAACAGGTCCAGATTAGTTGTAGAAATGCTGTGCTCAATAAATTTTGAATCCCTTCTAAACGGAATTCGCAGACGAGCGAAGCGAGCCTGCTTTTCTCAGCTCACACTGACAGAGGTTATGCAGGCGAGCGAAGCGAGCCTGTTCACTCACTGACACTGCCGATACTGGCGGGGGTCCAGGGAGCGGTGCCCTCTGGCTAGGCGGAGAAGGCGAGCGAAGCGAGCCTGCCGGCTAGTACTATTATATTGTAGTTGAACATAGAAAGGAATCAATAAGAAATTAATTTATTCTTTTATAGAAATCTTCGAAGAGTTCGTAGAGTATGTTTAGAAGTTTTCAGTTGAAAATCCTGGGCCAATTCAACAGCGCAGTTTCAGTCTGCCTCTCACTAAGAACCAAGTTACTGCCAATTAATGTGGCCCCTTTGAATAGTTTTGACCAAGATTTTCCTGGAACAAGGGACAGAATCTCCCTAACAAAGAACAGTTTTCTCATTTCTCAGTGCCAACAATAACTCACTGTCGTCACAAGTTCTGGCAGGTGTGCCAGTGACTAAGTTAACTATGAAAACTTGAGTTTTCGGCGAAAATAGATACTTTATCAATCTACAACTTTGAAATAATTACTTAGGGAGCATGACACAATTTCTTACTTTTCCTGATTTCGATAACAAAATCGATAAGTAATGTTTTTTTCTATGTTTGTTGTCAAATTTTTCATTTCCAGGAAGTTTTTTCAACGTTAAAGACAACGAGAGCATATATGCTCTAAGTGTTCTGAGACTAGATTTATTATTATTATTAAGCCTACATTCTAAAGAAAAATACAATTAAAGTTCACGAAATCCAATTTTTACAAAAATGACAATTTTAGCCTAGAACAATGTCAATTTGTAACATTAATCTGAATTCTATTCCAAGATTGCTCTTGAAAAATATAATTCCTTGTATTTTCTCAAACGTCTTCTGTTGCAGTCTGCTTATCTTGACAAACGGGAGGCTGAAAAAAGATGGAAATAATTTTTTTTTAAACAAACTTTTTCTTTTGAAGTACATGAAAATTGAAAACATGAGTGATAACTCAATTAGATCCTATCTATTTGATTTTGAAAAATTTCATGGTAGAATTTCCCCAATGAAGACTATGATGCATAATCAGAAAGTAGCTGTAAAACTTTTCAGTGGTTAGCTTTTCGAATCCACCATTTTTTCAACAACCATAAGCATCTATTTATACAGAAAATTTATATTTTATTTATATTTGAAAATTTACAGTTCTTTTCATAACACTTGCAATAAATCAGACAAAAGAGGTAAATTTTTTTATTTTTTTTTATTGCGGATGATGCCCACATAAGCATTTTAGCTTGTGCGTGAGTAATGGATCTTGAGTGCTAAGGTGATTGATGAGGTGAAAAACAGCCATGCCACTGGGATTCGAACCCAGACCTGCGGCAGTGCTAGCGGACTGAAGGTTGTGACGCCCTAGCCCACTGCGCCACCGAGGCCGGCATATTATTCAATAGGTTTAATTATTCAATAGGTTTTGAAAAATGAGTAGTTTAGTCCCAAATGAACTTAAAAGTGAACTAGTAGTTTAGTAAGTTAGTTCCAAGTGAAAATGTAAAATTTATCTAAAATGAAGTGAAAGTGGCAATTCATCTAGTTTCTTCAATCAATGTGAATGACTATCAAGATCAGCAACTATCCATTGAAAACTTTGAAAAAGCTCTTGCATAGTCTGGTTGAGCAAAGAAGATAGAAAAATGACTCCAGCTCGGTCAATATTGATTATAAAATTTTAAAATTGGTCTGAAATTGTAGAGAAAATTCTACAATTTGAAATCATAATTATAATTTTTGAATCAATATTGACCGAGCTGTGGTCACTTTACCACCTTACCAGAGTGGCTTCTTTGCTCGACCGTACTAAAAAACGTCGTAACTTACCGGCTTGACCATCCTGCGTCGCAACGCGCCCGGCGCCGTGCACTCAATCTCCAGCGACGAGTCAGACGCCGACTCTGACGCCGCCGACTCGTCCGCGTCGATCTTGAACATCAACGGCACCTGCTCGTCGTCGTCCTCCTCCAACCGCAGCGGATTCATCGAAATAAAGTAGACGCCGTCTTTCTTGTGCACGTGCAGCGTCGGCGGAAGCGGACTGGCGTCGTAGTAGGAGTCGTCGTCGCCGCGCGTGTCGACAGTCGACGCGGCGCCGCTGCCCGCCGAAATGGGTCGACGCACTTTGCGCACAACTTTTGGTCCCTTGGGACGTTCTTCTTCGACGGCCACTTCGATGCCGGCCGCCACTTTTGTCATTTTGATCATGTTGGCGATGGTTTTGTTGATGGCGCCCGGTTTCCAGCCTCGGCGTTTCTGGAAAATTTTGAAATTTATTGTTTTGTCGCCAGTGGTTTTTGGTAGAACAGGGTGGATGCATCATCCACCATTTCTTGGTCTTTTTGTCGACATGATTAATTCAATCAATCTTTATTCGCCATGAATATCAAATAACACACAGAAAAATTATTTGCATTCTAATAACAAATTTGAATAAAGTTGAAAGTATTAAATGGAAAGACAAGACTGATTTAAAAAACAGTGGTTTGACAATGTCTTGTCTTACCATTTAATATGGATAACTACCACACAATATCAACTTCACAACTACTCAAAAAGTGAAGTTAAAAGTGTATATAAGTTAACTGATTCTACATAATATGAATAAAATAAGTTAGTAGAGGTTGCAAAGCATCAGTTCAGATTCTTATTGATTTTTGGATCTACTAGCATAAGAGAAACTTGTGCGCTGGCCGATATGAATAGTGTAGATAATAGGATATGCACAATGATGATCTAAGAATACTGAATCAAAGATAATGAATGATCAAGAAGATCTTAGATAAACAAGTCAGAGTCGGACTAAAATGAATATTTAAAATGACAATAATTATTTAAAAAACAATAGATACATATGAATTGGAGGACCTATTTGTTTTTTGGAATTTTCAATTACTATATTATCAACATTTTGTATTAGTAAAAATGATTATCAACATTCGGTATAAATTATCAACAAAATACGAGTATTGAGTAAGATTTAAGGCTTCAATTTTGAATAAAGATTGGTCTCTATTATGATTGTATTATGTATTAATACTGATAAGTAATCATGTAATCAATTACAAGTAATAAGTAATCAACACTCGAAAATTTAGGAACTGAGCAAATCATGTCTCACTAGCCTTTATGTGTTTCTAGCCTTCTTTACAATGTATTTCACAGTGAGAAAGGAATTCTGCAAATTATACAAGTATTTACAAGTATTACAAGTATACCAGTACTAGGCGCTCGCTCGCTTCGCTTCGCTCGCCTTCTCCGCCTAGACAGGGGGCTCCGCCCCCTGGACCCCCGACAGTATCAGCAGTGTCAGTGAGTCAAACAGGCTCGCTTCGCTCGCCTGCGAATTCCGTTCAGAAGGGATTCAAAACTTAATGAACACAGCATTTCTAGACCTAATCTGGACCTGTTCACCAAATTTTGACATTTTCTACCAATTTATTCTCGAAAAATCCAAGAAAAACTCTGAAAATTCCGAAAAATGGTAAAACGCTAATATTGAGTGTAACCTTGGGAACTATATCGGACATAGTTTGAAACTTGATTCAATATCTACCAATTACTTTATCTATAATCTCGCTGAACCATTGAGTTTACAGTAAGGATTGGTCGTATCAAGGCAGAAGATATGCAACCCGCAATACATCTACAATTTTGAAAAACCTGATAACTGGCGTAATCTTGAACGGAATTCAAATATATCTCAACACAACATTTCTAGACCTTATCTGAACCTACCTACCAAATATCAAAATTTTCTACCGACTGGTTCTCGAAAAAATTGAGAAAACGCCGAAAAACTATAGAAAAACTTAAATATTTGGCGTATCCTTGAAAAGTTCCTAAAATCCGTTCTTAGCGCGCGTCTTAACGTCCAACTGAACATGCCTGCCAAATTTGAACGCATTCGGTTCAGTGGATTTTTAGTTCTGGTGATGAATGAATGAATGAATCAGTCAGTCAGTCAGTGCCATTTCGCTTTTATAGATATAGATTCCAGCAAGTATGTACGGTAGATCAGGCTATAGAACAGTGGAGTTGTAAAAATCCAAAAACAATATGTTTCCAAAAACTTATGACAAATTTTACATGAGTGATCAATCAAAACAACATGGTACTGCAGATTATAAGCGAGTTCTCCCTCAAACTAGCATTTCGATGCTACACTCTGAATTCCAGTTTCAACAATTTGATTTGGTTAATGCATTATACAAACATGATAATTAATAATTGAACGTAATATGTACTACCAGAAATATGAATGCTTTCTGTTTCACATTACTATGGAAAATAATTATCACACGTATAATGTTGCGGTGATACAGTTATAGTCTGTCCAAGCAAAGAAGACCCTCTGGCAAGATGAGAAAATGATTCCAGCTCGGTCGATATTCGTTCGAAAGTGATACATTTCGTCTCAATCGTAGTAGACAATTTGATTTACAATTTGAAGCCAAATCAAAATTTTTTGAACCAATATTGACCGAGATAGAGTCATTTTTTATGTTGACAGAGGGTCTTCTCTGCTTGGACAGACCCTATTGTAATGAACGTGAAGAGTAATGAAGAGTGGAGTTGAAACCAGTCGGAATGATCTATCTAATTTGAAGCATAACACGATTTATTTTGGAAAACGCTAATGATATCCAATGCAGAAAGTGTAATGGGTATTTTTAATTCTATTCCCTCTAATCGAATCGAATGTGTCTGTATTGTTCACACGTAACATTTGACAAGAATTCAATTTGTAAAATTAGAGGTAGTCGTCCAAGCAAAGAAGACAATCTGGCAAGATGGGAAATTGACTCCAGCTCGGTCAATATTTATTTAAATATTATAACTTTGGTCTTAAATTGCAGAGAATATTCTGATCTACAACTTTTAACCAAATTTACAATATTTCAACCAATATTTACTGAGCGCGAGTCATTTTTCTATTTTACCAAAATGTATTCTTTGCTTGGAGGGACTTAATGAAAATGATAAAAATTGTATATGTGGAAGTACTAGTAATGTTATATTAATGTGTGATGGTGAATAACATGTATTTGAATAAAATGTTCTAGTTTAAACTCTATGTTACGTTGTATTACATCATAATTTTAAATCCTTATGGCTGTAGTCACACTATCCATTAGATGTATTGTACAATTTTACGAATAAAGAAATATGAAAAGGAAAAAATTAAATAAATAGAGTGCTTTCAGGTATACAGGGTGTTTCAGGAGGAATGTGCAAGTTGAAGAGAGTCGGATTCTAAAGAAAAAGTTGAATGGCGGCGATTGTGTAAATCTTACCCAAATCTCAGAAATGGCGATCAAAAATCGAAAAATTGACAAAATGTAGCACAAGTGATAAATTTGTGTTTAGTAGCGATTTTGCAATTTTTGATCGCCATTTCTGAAATTTGGGTAAGATTTACACAATCGCCGCCATTCAACTTTTTCTTTAGAATCCGACTCTCTTCAACTTCCATTAATAAAAAATACAATTTTATGATTCCTTATCCAGTTATAACCCTTATTGTTGAAAAATGGCGTTTTCTAGCATATTTTTCCCAATTATCTCAATAACCGTTAAAGTTACAAACTTGGAACTGGTTTACATTGAATTCCACAGCTAATTTTACATAGGAATTGATTATTTCAGAACCTCACTAAAGCCTCTAAAAATTGTATATGTGGAAGTACTTAATATATTTATGATGGAGAATAACATGTATTTGAATAAAATGTTCTATTGTAAACTCTATGTTACGTTGTATTACATCATAATTTTAAAACCTTATGGGGTAGTGACACTATCCATTATATGTATTGTACAATTTTATGAATAAAGAAGTATGAGAAGTGAAAAAATTAAATAAATAGAGTCCTTTCAGAAATATAAATTAAATTACATCATAATTTTAAAACCTAATGGCTGTAGTGACACTATCCATTATATGTATATTGTATAATTATATGAATAGAGAAATATGAAATGAAATGAAAAAAATGAAATAAATAGAGTGCTTTGAGATATTTCTGATCGTGAGTCGTAACAAGCAGCTTTCTAATCCTAGCAAGTTGAGAAAAAGTATAACCTCTTAGAAATGAGTCGTCTGACAACTAGTCAGAACCTTATCAATGTTTCCCATCAGGTTTCTTGCAAATTTCAAACTCATTCATCTTTTTACGGGAAGATTTATTGTTTCCAACTTATTTACAAACTTCGAAGTTAGCAATATTTCAGAATTTTCAGTGAGTAAGACATGATTGATACACTTCATTGACAACTGCTCATTCAACTTACAGTTCCAGTGATTTGTGAAATAAATCAAAACAAGAGATTTGAATAGCAGCAATAGAGAACAACAGATTGGTTTCATTTGATAAGAAATGCAGAGAATTCACATATCAGTCTCTGTAATGAATATAGCGGATTCATGGAGAGTGATATGGAATGATCAATCATACGAAAAATAAATGAAAATCAAACACCCTTTTAAAAAACTTTAGAATTATCAAAACACAGACATGTTTCGGCACATTAGGCCAAAAATGCATGTGTGTTCGGCATGTGTTTTATGTGTTTTAACGCATAAAACACATGTACTTTTAAAAAACTTTAAAATTATTAAAACACAGACATGTTTCGGCACATTAGGCCATTAACACATAAAACACATGTCTGTGTTTTAATAATTTTAAAGTTTTTTAAAAGGGTGTTAATTTTTCAGTTTTTTCAGTTTGATTTTCATTTATTTTTCAATTATTTTAAACAGCCCTAAGTTTTAAAGTTCAGTTTTCAATCATACGAGTATAAATTTAGTGAGGAGAGCTTAAAAGGTGTCATCTCTAGGACTCTTATAGGAAGTATAGCTGACGCCGTAAGATAGGCGGCTTCGTCTGCTTATTGTGAGCTTTAACAGCTGATGTTGTCATTTATTCTGTTTGAGTGATATGGTCATGAGCTTTTGCACATTAGCCATTAACACTATGCCTGGATGATGTTTTTGAAACCACATGATATAATGGCTGTTGAAAGATTGAATCACTTACAAGAGACAGACGAAACCGCTCAACTTTACAGCGAGAGCTTTATTTGGACTAGAAAACTGGAAGAAAATTGAATATTAATAAAGCTGTTTCTTGAAGTTGTAGTTTGTGCTGTGGGTTCAGTATAGATATTTTGAAAACATGATAAGATGTATGGAATTTCTTAAGCATATACTAAATATTTGCTTATCTAGGGTAGCATCTAGTAGGCCTATGTTTAATTTAATTGTACTCAGAATACGTAGCATCTAGTTTGTTTAATTTTACTCAGAATGAGGAAATGCTGCTAGGATTCATCAATTTTCAAAATTACAATCAATTAATACAGTAATAATTACTTTAATTAATTTACAATTATTGTTGAAAATAGGCTAAAACCTACAATAGTACTTTTGTGCTGTATATGTTCAATTGTACTCAACAAAATTGTACGATTGTACTCAATTGTTCAACTTGTATGTTAATTGTACTCAGATTGAAAAATACTGCTAATATACGTCAAATTTCACAATTACAATGACAGTACAATAATTAATAATTACTATGAACTGTACTTACTTTCAATCCATCCCCACTATCCGCCGTATTCCACAGCCATCCCATAGATTTCGGAACATTTCTTGACAGATGTATACAATGCCTATGTCCCACATTCATTCCCGGGTACATCCCATCAGTATACTTATATATACTCATGTATTTCCTCCGCATTCTTCTTGACGGGGTGTCCAGGTTCCTCTCCGGATTTGACGCATTCTTCTTCACCAGTTTTCCTTTATACTCCATGAAAATTTCTGCGCTATCTTTTCGTCTAACTTTTCTACTCTTTGACAAAGTACTCTCGGATTTCGCTTGATGTGATTTCGTCACTGGATGGTTGATATCGGGAGTATCACCTATCAATCTCTCCTCAGGGGTACTGATGACGGATTGGTTCAATTTGGTGATAACTTCCAGTTTGGGTTCAAATGTTTTCTCTGGTTGAGACTCGAGGACCGGTTTGTCTTCTTTTGAATCGATTTTGCAAACTTCTCCTCCATTACATTCCAACTTTTCCTCAACATTTGATGCGTCAATATACTTTCCAGAAGTGATTTTTGTATTTGTTGTGTCATTATGGCATGGTGAGCTTGAAAACTTGGATATTTTCGGATATGATTTTCGTGCTCCATGTAGATTTTCGAAAAAACATGGTTTGTTACCCTTTCCCTTGATTTTATCTACAGGATTATACAAATCATATGAGAATTTACCAACATCCACTAAATCACTTTTAGTTGGTAGACTGGGAGGTAGTTTAACAACACGATCTTGATCCCTATATGGATCAATTTTTTGTTATTTTCATGAGATTGTCCACCAGGCAAAACATCTTTGAAGATTTGTACTGCTAGCGACCAAGCCAAAGTTTCAGGATCTATCAAGTCCAGTTGAGTGGCACTTTGGATCTTGCTCCATAACCAAGCAGCTGCATTGATAGGAGCAGATAAAAGTTTTTCACTCATTTTAGGTTTGTTGTCAGTGTAAGAGAAAGTGGAAGGCATAGGTACTTGGTCTGAGAGGAATTCGATCTCTCCAAGATATTGTTTTGGTTGTCCAGGTTTATTTTCTGGAGAAGGAAATGGCCAAGAAACTTGATCTGGAAAACCCTCTCTTCTTTCAGGATCATGTTTTTTGAAACTTCCGAAAAATAGTGGTTCAATTCTTTCAGTCTCGTTCTTTGGATTTGTGCATCCATGAATTTTCGCATCACAACAGCTATCACAACACGTTCTTTGTCCTCTTGGTTTATTAGCAGGATCCAATTTTTGGAATTTAGAAGAGCCTCTTGTAACAATGCCAATTTCCTAGGATCTGTATCAGCTGCAAACATATCTACACCCTCAGGTTGACCTTGAGGGAATGGGAGAGGCCAAGGTACTTGATCGGGAAACAAATTTTCCATTGGCCAATGTTGTGGAATGAACTGTTTTGGAGCCAGCTCTCCAGCGCGTGTTACAAATTTGAATCTATCATTTGGGCTAAACTGAGATGATGCAGGACTATCCAACTCGGCACCTTTGATTGGTAGTGTGTTGTCTTCAGTTGCAATAATCGGTTTCAAACCATTTAAATCACTTGGATAATCCAATTTACCAAATTCATTTGGCAAAGAGAACATAAACCCTCTCTCTTCCTGTGCCTTTAGTGTGTTATCTCTCTTATCATTTCTGAACATATACTCTCCATTTTCACCAACTAACTGGAACTGGTTGACAATGGTTACACCATAGCATGATAGTCTTAGGAAAAGGTCCATTTTCCCAATAGGAACCCCAAAAATATCCTTGACAGGTATTTCCTTATCCAATATATTTGATATGGGTAGTTGTGTATATTCTTCACCAGCTTCAAGAATCACATCTTCGAAATCAGGGCCTAGTCTGACTCTGGCTCCTCCCACTAGATTGTACTGAAAGAGGAATTTTATGATGATATGACGGTGATTAATTTTACAATAAAAAATGAGTTTCACATTGGAACATTGACAATAAACGTAAATTTTGTAACGTATAAAGGTCAATATTGAAATCTATGATTCATAATCACACTGAAAGAAGGAACAAACTATATTTTATTAACTGAAGATGCGAATATTCAACATAAATATCTTGACTTTGGATACTTCATGGTATACTTTGGCAGCATTTTCCCTAAAATTTCTTATTTGATATACATTCTCTCATTGAAAGATACCAACGAAACCAAGTACAGTATAATAAACAGATATTGTAGTATGAGAGCACAATTATATAATATTTTCAATTCATATTTCAATAAAAGATGAAACTGATAGAATATTGTTGTTGTCAATGATAAGAAAATATAGACATCACTGAAAATCATGTAAAGTGTTAAATAAAATTGCTCCCATAAATCATGGAAGGAATGGCAATAGTAGCCTATCAACAAGAAAGTCTGTCATTGGCCAAGACTGTCTTATCCCACTCCCAACTTCCTTCCCCAGGGGGAGTGGCTTACCACTGGTAGCCTATCGAAGAGAACGTCTGCCATTGGCCAAGACTAGCCTGTCCCACTCCCAACTCCCCTCCCCAGGGGGAGTGGCTTTCCTTTACCAATGGCGGATGATTAAATGGATAGACTATCTACCGAATCGTATTTCTGGAATAGAATAGGAATCTGCTCTCGTTATTATTGACCTGGGAGGGTGAATATTCATGAAATTAATGAGATTAATAAATCCGGCCCTCTATTACTCCAAATTCTATCTGTTTCACCGCCCACGAAACAGGTGAAGTGTTGTTCAGTGAAAAATACGGGCACTCCACCTCTTTCGTGGGTTCAAGCCACCAGTGATCTGTTCCAGTAAGCATGTCGTATTCCTACTCAATCAAAAAATTGAGACAAACATGTTTTTCCAAAAATAATCATTGATTGATATCATTAATGAATAAGGTCTTAACATAACACTAATAAAATACGGTGGTTCTAATTTCAAACACCCTAATATCAACCACATTGAGGATTAAAGTCTAAGGAACATCACTATATAATATAGGCTAATAAAGATCACTGATGGCTCGTATCCTCGAAACAGGTGAAGTGCTGTACAGTGAAAGGTACGGGCACTTCACCTTGCCGCCATTGGTAGAAATTGATGTCAACATATTTGAGTAAGTGAGCTACAATTAACAGTCACAGTTGAAATCTTATGCTGACTCCTATCACATTCGAGATTTACATAGAATATTTCAGTAAAATTGGATCATTCAACCATCACTCACTTTCACAGTGACCTAATTTCTATGACAAATTTATTCATTCATCCAGTTCACTAAAGCTTATCAATCTCACATTGATCAAGTCATTTTGAATAAGGTTAATGATCACTCAATAGCTTATCATGATCAAATGATCGGATTGAAATCATCAAATAATTGAAAAAAGTTCATGAATTCTAAGCATCAACTCATAAACAAAGACCTTTGAATGGAGATAACGAAATGAGCAAGTGATGAGAGGTGATTGAATGACAATCATTCATGAATTGAAAACGTCAGTTTATGAACAAAAAATCACGAAATCAGAGTGTCAGCTCATGAAAAAATACTTTTGAATAGAAATAACGAAAAGAGCTAACAAGGTTTGACTGATATAGTCTGTCCAAGCTAAGAAGACATTCTGGTGAAATGAGAAAATGACTTCAGCTCGGTCAATATTGGTTCGAGAAGTGTAAATTTGGTCTCAAATTGTAGAAAAGAATTTGATATACAATTTAAGATCAAGTTCATAATTTTTGTACTAATTTTAACCGAGCTGGAGTCATTCCCCAATCTTGCCAAAATGTCTTCTTTGGTTAGACAGACTATAACAGTGAAAAAAGAGCTTGTTAAAAGTTACCTGGCTATCTTGATTTTTGCGGTAGATCTGAATCACGAGTGGATAGCGTTGAATCTGCTTGATGAGTTCCAAAGGCAGCATGGGAAACATGCATGATTTGCCTGAAATGAAAAGCAATATTTTCAAAAGCAGCAACTTTGTTCTCATACTCATCTATCTGATGTAATTCCCTAATCAGGGTAGCACGTATAAGATAGGGAGTACAAGGTATTACTGTACGAAAATTACATAAAATCTAGTAAAAAAGTAGACTAGCTTATTGAAGTTTGCTCCGATAATTCTGATTTCCAGCGTTTGAAAGAGGAGGTGTGATTCAAGTGAGTTTTTGAAACATTGTAAATTGGCTAGAGTAGATAAAGTCTGACCAAGCAAAGAAGACACTCTTGCAAGATGATCAAATGACTCCAGTTCGGTCAATATTTATTCAAAAATTATCAATTAGATCTCAAATTGTAGGGAACAATTTGATCTACTATTATAACCACATTTATAATTCTTGAACAAATATTGAACAAGCTGGAGTCATTTTCCCATCTTGCGAGAGGGTCTTCTTTGCTTGGACAGACCATACCAACGGAACTGTTGTTTGGTGAATGCTTTTTTCATTAATCATAACTCTTCCAGGATCGTCTGAAAGCGGTCATTGATAGCGATACTTTTCAGCTAAGGTTTCTCGTCATAACTTGATATATGCGTTCGAAATCGCTCGCTGACTGTCCTGACAGAACTCACCTTCACTTAAAGGCGTTTTGGTGTCTGCCTTAACCTAATTCAATAACCGAACCATCATTATTATTGATTTTTTTATCATTTACAATATGAATGTGAGTGAAAATAATAGAAATTTTTAATAGAGTTTTTGGTACACTTGATAGAAAGTAGCCAGTTTCGATCTACTTGATGGGCCTTGAAAGCCTTCATTTTCCACACTAGTGCGGAATAGACGGCTGATATTTGGGACTTATAGCCGTACAAGATGGGAAAAATCAGATGTCAACAAAATTTGACGTTGACTTAGCAGAACATTTCATGCAAATTGGTCGACTGAACAGGTAAGTCGACTATTTCGAACATTCTCCAACTGATTGCATCAGACGATTTAGCAGATAATTTTCTTCAAGCAATAATTTTTGTTCCATATAGTTCCACACCTAACCTTTTGTTTTGATTTGGATTTGATTTTAGCGACTGATAACCTTTGTTGAAATACGTTTAATTCTGAATTTATTTTAAAACAAAAAACGGAAATTACCAATATGGAACTCAGTATGGAACTCAGTAAATTGAATTTGTATGTCATTTTTATAAAAAAACTTTTTCATCTAACTAGCCTTTCTATGAAGTGTACCAATAACACAAATACACAAACGTTTCGAAAACGTTCGCGACGTCGAGAATACTCCACCTTTCCAGCGTCAGCTGAACGCTTTGGCTGTAAAGCTCCGTATTCTTGACGTCGCAAAACGACGTTTTCAAAATAATATACTATTATTAGTGGTGTAAAATACTATTCCAATTCTGTCATTTCGTTTTGAGCTTTTGGTGTTGACCGATTCAAAGATTAAAAATTTGTCGAACTTTGCTTTCGGTGTTTTAGACCAATTAACAACACTTAGGCTGGGACCGCACTGCCGGTGGGTAGAGCGTAGAGGGTGGAGGGTAGATGGTAAATCTATAGAACATACACACCATCCACAGGTAATACATCGTATGAAAGATATGTGTTCAGCCGCCATCTTGAAATTCTTAAATATGGACAATATAACCTCAAAAAACAGTATGACGTCATACCATTCATACGATGTATTACCGTGAATGGTATGTATATTCCATAGATTTACCATCTACCCTCCACCCTCTACGCTCTACCCACCGGCAGTGCGGCCTCAGCCGTACACCTATTTATTTCATGACATAATCTTCTTTTTGCATTGTCTTATTTTTGCTATGTATGTATAAATCGAAGAAGAAAATATTTTGGCTCAGAAGCCTATTATTGTTCTCTAATTTAAAATGATTGTCGAAAAAATGTCGAAAGATCTGTGCTATTTACTGGTGGTTCGCGCCCGCGGAACAGGTGAAGTGTTGTACAGTGAAAGATACGTGCACTTCACCTGTTTTGTGTGTAAGAGCCTCTAGTGGTGCTATTCTGTTCGCAGAAATAATAGAGATGCTTGATAAATAACGGTTGGTAAATGACTGATATTGCTGATTATCTCTGTCAGGACAGTCAGAGAGCTATCTGCGAGAGTACAACGGAACGAGAGCGACCCCAGCTACATTTACTCGCTCCCGAAGACAGCTTCAGACTGTCCTTACGGAGCTGAGCATCGATATCAGTCATTCGCCAACCGCCTTATAATTTTTGGTTCCAGCTATAAAGAAAGACACATGAATCTATAGAGACACATTTGGATGAATCTCGAAATAATTAGTAATGAATAACGTCTATTGCATAACTTCTAAATGCCAAAGACAAATTATTATTAAATAAATTCGATTGGAATGACTCTTTGAAATAACGTGTAATGAATAAGTTCCAGAGGAAATCGAGAAAACCTTGATTGATATTTTCAAAGAATCGTTTCTCTCCACAAGACTTCATTGAAGAATGAATCACATAGTATCAACTTGAGGAATCATTCAACAGGTTCTCTTGTTCTAGCCCCAGTCACGTATAAAATAAGGAACATCTTTCAAAAGAAACCAATTTCCGGTGAATCCTGCAAGCGCATTCTGTTATAAATTGCAATGAAATACTCTCCAGCACATATAGAAATGATATTGCCTGTCAGTTCAAAGCTCTCTTATTTTCTCTATACTTTTCAATTCTTGCAATTGTGTTGGAATCAAGAAATTCAAATACAAAGATTATTAATTAATTAATTATTTTCTTTGTATAGCATGGAAATCTTAAAACTCACGAGCCATAATAAGCTATAGAAGAGCTTATATTTTATGATTTGTCTATAATTATACGTATGGTTCAAGACCTAATGTCTGTTACATAAGATTCTTGAAGTATTTCAAAAACAAGAGTGAGACGTCAAGATCACCCTCAACTCCCGAGTAATCTTTAGATTGTCTATCTCTATCTAGTGTGAGGCTTCTTTTTCATGTTCTACATGACTTTGTGATTCTATGGCTCAAATTTTGCCAATTATTTTAATATTTTTCAAGTTTGTAAGGTTTTTCTTCTAGTTCATTTCATTTCTTTCAACAAACCTCCAAATTCAAGATTATAATATGATTTTTAGATCTTGAATTATGTGCTTTGTTATAAATATATCCTGATTCGAACCTTAGAAACTTAAATTTTTTCAATTCTGGACTAGGGGTGGAGCCTTTTTCTCAACTTCCAAATCATTCCAATGTATTTTAATTCGGTTATACTGTATGTAGATATGTTTCAATGGATAACATTGATAAAATGACTCTTAGATGCCTAATTATAGTACTTGATAATACTTGATTATAATACTATAGTAATTATAGTACTTGATTAAAATTGATTATTTGCCGGCCGGGTTGGCCGAGTGGTCTGGGGCGTTACAACCTTCAGTCCGCTAGCACTACCCGGTCGTGGGTTCGAATCCCACCAGAGGCATGGTCGTTTATGCACCTCATAAATCACCCTCGCACACTCCATTACCCATGCGCAAGTGAAATTTAATACTTAAATGGGCATCATCCGCAGCAAAAAAATACTTAATTATGCACTTGGAGTACATAATTATAATAATTATGTACTTAGAGTACGTAAATATATTAATTATCTCTCTGTTCTCATGAGCATAAACGTAGAGTACAAATTATATTGTTTATATTTGAGTAGGCTAAATCAGGCCTTTCTAGAGAAATATGTTTTTTTCAATGTATTTAGAATAGAAGTAATTCACATGATAATCCCAATATGAGCTCTCATTTGCATTTAATGATCCTAACAATCTAGCTAACCTCTTACCAATATTGAATGTTGATGGATCTCCAGGCAATGTATCATCAATTTCATCAGATTCTCTCACTTCATCCTCAGCATCTTTTGAGCCTCGCTCCCTCCTTTGATCATTGTCTGCTTGATCCGTATCGATGTTTTCTTCCGTATCGATATTTTCTTCCGTATCGATATTTTCTTCTACATCGACTTGTTCGATACTGGCTTCTTTTTCTCTGCGTTTTAGGAAGTCTTTGCGAGTGATCTCCAAAGAAGGGAAGTCTAGGAATTTTACTTTCACCAACAGAGGCTTTTCTTGGTTTGTGATGGATTCATCAGTTATCTGAATCAAAGAATCGAAGAGAGAAAATTTATCAAAGAAAAGAATATCGATTCTTGTATCAATACCACGTTAGGAATGATGGACGGTATCACTAAAGACAATGGACTTAGAGTAGTCAGTCGATGGTATATCAGTTACACCTATGGCAATATCAATAAGCAACATCGATTTATTGGAGCTATCTGCATATTGAATTGATATTGCAAATATCTATAGCAACCAGTCAATAGCTGACATATAGCTGACAATATTTTATCTATGATGATCTATTACCAAAAATAAAAATAATAGGGGGAGACCTACTACCATGACAAAATATAGGCCTACAGATCTACAAGGTAGTCCTTATATCTATATCTATGACACTACTCATTAACTCAAAATGCCAATTGAATTCAACTTCCGACAATGGCGGCTCGTTCCCACGAAACAGGTGAAGTGCTGCGTACAGTATAAAGATCCGGGCACTTTACCAATTTTGTGGGTAGGAGTCGCCAGTGACTTCTGCATAAAATCTGCATGAAATGAATTTTTTTATCATAATGCGTATTGATTGTCATAGTATAACTCCATCTTACGGTAAATTCAATGGAATTCATGGAATCAATAAATTAATTTCATTGATAATTGAATGTGAAATGGAAAGAATTACCGGGTTTTCTAGGCAAAACTTTAATTTTCTTCTATGATTAGTAATGATGAGTCAACTCAAAACCTATCATCAGGTGTTCAAATGTTAGGCTGATTGTGTTCTAGAGTTGAATATGTTGAATGTTCAACATTTTTCTATTCATTTCGTATGTTATTGTGACTATTCATCAATAATCTTTACTCGTGCTTGCTGTTTGAATCGCCATTTTGTAACGTTTGTATGAACCGCTAATCGGGGAGGAGCTTGTCTAGGCCAATGGCAGACGCTCACTGTCATTGATTCAAGCGTCTACCAATAGCGTTGCTTCACTGTTGATATAAATAGTAAATACTACTCCTCTTCACTTCAAATTTTCGTTTACCAGAGACTAATAATGGTGTTGCAACCACTATTTCAAGAAATTTCAAGATATTTTTCTTGAAAAATTAATTATAATTTTTTATTTAGAAGTCGTATTACACTCTTCAATTGTATAGGATCATCCGTTGAAGGGAATTTTACACTGAATACAATAACTAACATACATAACCATACAATAAACACAAACAAAAAGCTACATACCTCCACAGTTTTCAAGAGAATTTCTAAGAGATAGAGTTGTTTGTGATTGAAATCTTCGCTCAATGGCATCGACATAATTTAGATCAAAATATTACTAAAATCACGTCTCTTCACAATAATTTAGCTACGAAAAAACATCCAAAATAGAGAACATACTATTGATAATTTTGAACCTACACAGTTTTCGAAAAATTTGAGGTGTGTGGTCCCAGACTGGTGGTGGAGAACAGGTGATTTGTACAACTGACTTTGATCTGTATAAAAAAAGTTGAACCATTTGAGGAAAAATGTAAAAATATCAAATAATCGTATATATTAAATATCAAATACACAGTAGAAATATTGAGTGATATATTCCACAATTATTGAGGAAATTCAATAAAGAGAAATTTTCTACTTTAATTCAACAAGTTCTCAACTGCAGAGACATATCGAAACAAATTGAAAAATTTATTCACATTCAAATCACGTAGATAATGTACAACATCCAGTCTCCCCATTTCTATCACATGGAAAAAATTATCTCAACATTTGTTGTTGGCTTTTCATGTGGTCACTGCTGTAGTCTGTTCAAGCAAAGAAGACCCTTTGGCACAAGATGAGAGAATGACTCCAGCTTGGTCAATATTTGTACAAGAATTATAAATGTGATCTTAATAGTAGATCAAATTGTTTCCTACAATTTTAGATTAAAATGATAATTTTTGAACCAAAATTGACCGAGCTTGAGTTATTTTCCAATTTTGTCAGAGGGTCTTCTTTGCTTGGACAGACTATACGTGTATAGCCTAGAAAATATTATTAGATTAATAATCTGTAAGATTATTAGAAAATAACCTCGGCCTACAGCTACTAAAATACATCTAATATATAGTAATAGTAGGTATTGGTATTATAGCTGACGCCAAAAAGTTAGGCGGTTTCGTCTCCTCCAACAGTTGATGTTGTCAATGCTTTTATCATGTTACTAGCCGGCAGGATCGCTTCGCTCGCCTTCTCCGCCTAGCCAGGGGGCTCCACCCCTGGACCCCCGACAGTATAGGCAGTGTAAGTGAGTCAAACAGGCTCGCTTCTCTCGCCTGCAAAACCTCCGTCAGTGTCAGCTGAGACAAGCAAATTCCGTTCAGAATGGATTAGAGATTTATTGAGCACAGGCATTTCTACACCTAATCTGGACCTGTTTACATAATTTCAACATTTTCTGTCAATTTGTTCTAGAAAAATCTAAGAAAAACTCCGAAAATTCCAAAAAATAGTAAAACGCTAATATTAAGTGTAACCTTGGGAAGTATATCGATCATAGTTTGAAACTCGATTCAATAGTGCAGCAAAAAAGATAACCTAGTTTCAAACTTATTATTTATCAAAATTTGATATAAAGAAGTTTTGGACGTTAGTCTGTGTTTTTAGCCAATATGTTTATTATTTAATGTAAATGAATAAATAAATAAATGAATAAATATCTTCCAAATTAGTTCATCTCTAATCTCGCTGAACCATTGAATTTACAGTTAGGATTGGTCGTATCAAGGTGGAAGATATGCAACCCGCAACCCATCAACAATTTTGAAAACCTGATTACTGGCGTAATCTTAAACGGATTTCAAAAATATTTTAACACAACATTTCTAGACCTTATCTGAACCTGCCCACCAAATATCAACATTTTCTACCAATTGGTTCTCGAAAAAATGAGGAAAACGCTGAAAAACTCTAGAAAAACTAAAATATTTGGCGTATCCTCGAAACGTTTTTAAAATCCATTCTTAGCGCACGTCTAAACGTCTAACTGAACATGCCTGCCAAATTTGAACGCATTCCGTTCAGTGGGTTTTTAGTTCTGGTCATGAATGTATGAATGAATGAATCAGTGCCATTTCGCTTTTATATATATAGAGATATCACGTAGAAAAGACAGACGAAACCACCCATCTTTCTGGCAACATCTTAATGCGATACGAGTTCCATTCCCTTCAATTCTTTATTATTTAGTAGTGAATGTGCATTATCTTACGAAAAGATGATTTCCAAAATTCCAAGTGAGACTCTACGATCAATTAGTATAATGGCCAATGTGTCACTTAGCTAACACAATATTATGAAGGTACAGTTTAATAATAAGGGAATATCTGGGTAATACAACCGTAGAGTAGAACCTTATCTCTTCAATTCAATTCAATCCTTTATTTCCCAAAAACAAATTCTTTACGAAAATCAAAAATTCAGTACATCAATACAAAGTTTATAGGAAATACGTATTTCGCCACATAGACTATAGATCCGTGAGTGGGGAAAGAGTTCATATCCTAAACTAACAAAAAAGTAAAGAAACATTTCAATTCACATCGGATCTGTAAGACCATAGAAAGATTATGATATTCCGTTACTCTATGGAAGAACGTGCTTCTCTATCCCAATTGTCGTGGTCATTGGTATAGTCTGTCCAAGCAAAGAAGTCATTCTGGCAAGATGGGAAAATGACTCCAGCTCGGTGAATATTGGTTCAAAAATTATAAATTTGGTCTCAAATTATAGGAAACATCCTTTCCTACAATTTAGAACCAAATATGAAATCTTTGAACCAATATTGAGCGAGTCGTAGTCATTCTCCCATCTTGCCAGAATGTCTTCTTTGCTTGGACAGACTATACCAATGATCACAACATTGACCAAACATTGTACATCTAGTGTTTTAAATGCCTTCCGGGGCAACTAAGACAGGTTTGGGGTTATGAGGCTCTTTGATATTCATATACGAGTATTACTACCACTAACATCACCCAAAGTTCATGTTTTGGAAACACTCTACGAGTTCAACTAGCTATTACATACCAGTTTGCTATAGTCTGTCGAAGCAAAGAAGACATTCCGACAAGATGGGAGGAAGACTCCAGCTCGGTCTATATTGATTCAAAAACGATGAATCTAGTCTCAAACTGTAAATCGAAATGTTTTCTACAATTAGAAACTGAATTCATGATTTTGAATCAATATTGACCGAGCTGAGTCATTTTCCCATCTTGCCAGAATGTCTTCTTGGCTTGAACTGATTATACTCGATCCAGTTCTAGTTCTCTTCGACTCATAAAACTTTATGTGTGTCTTTCAAGACGGAAGGAATCCACCTACCTTTATAACCTAGACCTCCATTCAAGGAACCATTTTGAAAATTTAATCCAGTTCTCTAGTTTTCATCCAATTGTCTGAATCGCACATACTTTTTAAAACGTTTTCTAGCCATATGCCTAGTTGATGGGGAGAAATCACATTTTTGCCAAGAAATTAACCAAACATTCAACGAAGCTCACGAATTTTGCAAATCCAAGATTACATATTATAGTTTGTCCAAGCGAAGACATCCCTCTAGCAAGGTGAAAAAATGACTCCAGCTCGGTCAATATTGGTTCAAAAATATTGATTTGGTCCCAAATTGTGGATGAGAATGTTTTCTAAAATTTGGCAACTCACGAATTTGGCATTCCAGTTGTGTGATATCGTTTTCAATGATCGTTTCCGAAAATTCAAAATAACTATCGATGTCTAACTAACGATTTCTAACTAAACGATTATCTTGTAAACGATTTCTAACTTAATAGAAAGAAAGAACCTTTTCCAAGGACACCATCAAAGCCGATTTCAAATATAAGGTCGATAGAGTCTGCCCAAACAGAGAAGACACTCTGGTAAGATGGGAAAATTACTTTAGCTCAGTCAAAACTGCTGTAAAAATATTTTATTTGGTCTCAAACTGTAGAAAACATTCTGCTTTATAATTTGAGACTGAATTTATAGGTTTTGAACCAATATTGACCAAGTTTGAGTGATTTCTCCACCTTGCAAGAATGTTTTCGCTGCTTGGACAGACTGTAACAAGGTTATGGTTGATTCGGTTAGGGTTGATCGATTCCTGGGACAGCGAATAGTCAATTTGCCACTGGCGGCTTGCAACCACGAAACAGGTGAAGTGCCCGTATCTTTTACTGTACAGCACTTTACCTGTTTCGAGGGCACGAGCCGCCAGTGAAATTGAAATAGCCGGTCGGTTTGTCAGGAATTGAGTGTGGCCTAATGCTCTAGTGGTATGTGAGAAAGGATGCTGAGGTAAAAGTGAGAGTGAGAGTAAAATGAAGAGAGAAATGAGGAAAAGATAGAAAAAAAGAGTTGCAGGAAGAGTGATTAGATTAGGATCAGATTAGATTTCTTTATTTATTTGGATAGCAACAAAATATTTATGCTTAGTTTCTAGATTACAAGAGTTATTATTAAATCTAATTATTCTATTTTTCTTACAAGGTACACACTTATTTCGATATTTTACACTACAATTTTTAGCAGGTTATTATATAATCTATTCATAGGAGAGGTTTCATATGAATGCGAGAACCCTAGAACAATTATTTATTCATTTATTCATTTTACAGGAACAATAACTTATTGGTTGAAAACACAGACTAATGTCCAAAACGTCTTCATACCAAATTTTGATGAATAATAAAGTTCGAAACTAGGTTAGATTTTCGTAGCACTTCAATTAAGAATAAATTTATAGGCCAGGAGAAATAACGAATTACAAAAATTTTGAATTTAGAGCAATAAATTATTCCAAATGAATCAAATCACCAATTAATTTTATTTGAATATCTAAATAAAAGGCGAAGTTTGGACATGAAAATGTCCATTCTTGGGAAAGGATAAGTATATCCCTTCCATTAACACTTGGCTTGTGAGATTCGAACTATTACACTATTACTAGAAAAATATTAAAAATGTCCAGTTGTAATTCAAAACTAGATCTAGGTGATTGAAAAATGATCGAAGAAGTAAATAAATAAATAGATAATATTATGATGAATACTAATAAAAATAATTAAATAAAAATGTAATAAATGAATAAATAAAGCTCACTTACACGTGAAATTAATAACAAAGAGTAATGATAGAGAGAGAATGATAAAGAATAAAGAAGTTGAAGAGGATGAGAGGGAGTAAGAGAGAGTGAGAAAGATAGAATATAAGAGTAAGAGAAAGCAAGAAAGAGTGGGAGGGTGGAAGTGAGAGGATTAAAGAGAGTTGATGATGAAGAGTGGATAAGTAAGAGAGTGAGAGTGGGAGAAATAGAGAAACAGAGAGAGAGATTCAGATACAGATTCATCCACTTTATTCATGTAGATTACATAATACGGTACATGGCGGCTTAAATCCTAAGAGAATTAATTGTAAGGAAATTAATTACATAGTTCGCTTGACTTAAAAATGAAAACTTCTAAAATGATTCAGTCAAATGAGACTTAATAAGCTAACGGTATTATAAATTTATGCTGTATCAAGATAAAATGGCGGAGTTTGGAATGGATGTCCATTTTTAAAGAGGGATGTCTATCAACCTATTAGCTCGAGAGTGATAGATGATGAATGCCTTTAGATAGATAGAATATACAGGGTGTTTCAGGAGGAATGTGCAATACTTCTCAGGCTGATTCCTCACAACAAGTAGACAAAAAAGTTCCATGGGACCATCCCCCCAAAAACGCTTTGTTACCGAGATAACAATGGCGGAAAATTGAGATTTTTCAAAATATATTAATTTTTCTAATTTTTTAGAGGCTTTAGTGAGGTTCTAAAATAATCAATTCCTATGTAAAATTAGCTGAGGAATTCAATGAAACCAGTTCCAAGTTTGTAACTTCAACGGTTATCGAGATAGTTGAAAAAATATGCTATAAAACGCCGTTTTTCAACAATAAGGGTTATAACTGGATAAGGAATAATAAAATTGTATTTTTTATTAATGGAAGTTGCAGAGAGTCGGATTCTAAAGAAAAAGTAGAATGGCGATGATTGTGTAAATCTTACCCAAATCTCAGAAATGGCGATCAAAAATCGAAAAATTTACAAAATGTAGCACAAGTGATAAATTTGTGTTTAGTAGCGATTTTTCGATTTTTGATCGCCATTTCTGAGATTTGGGTAAGATTTACACAATCATCGCCATTCTACTTTTTCTTTAGAATCCGACTCTCTGCAACTTCCATTAATAAAAAATACAATTTTATTATTCCTTATCCAGTTATAACCCTTATTGTTGAAAAACGGCGTTTTATAGCATATTTTTTCAACTATCTCGATAACCGTTGAAGTTACAAACTTGGAACTGGTTTCATTGAATTCCTCAGCTAATTTTACATAGGAATTGATTATTTTAGAACCTCACTAAAGCCTCTAAAAAATTAGAAAAATTAATATATTTTGAAAAATCTCAATTTTCCGCCATTGTTATCTCGTTAACAAAGCGTTTTTCGGGGTTGGTCCCATGGAACTTTTTTGTCTACTTGGCGTTAGGAATCAGCCTGTGAAGTATTGCACATTCCTCCTGAAACATCCTGTATATGCTATGAAAACTTCTAAAATGATTCAGACAAATGAGACTTAATAAGCTAACGGTATTATAAATTTGTGCTGTATCTAGATAAAATGGCGGAGTTTGGACATGGATGTCCATTTTTGAAGAGGGATGTCTATCAACCTATAAGCTCGAGAATGATAGATGATGAATGCCTTCAGATAGATAGAATATATAGTTGAGCGCCTTTTTTACATTTCGTAAATAATTTACAAAAGGTTTGTGGGTAAAGTTTCGTGAGGCAAAGAGTGAGAGATTAGATTAGACTACTCTATTCAAATAGATAACAAAATTCGGCTTAGATTCTACATTGTAATATAAATGAGTAAAACAAAATAATCCTATAAATTTCACAAAATAGAAACTTCTAGTAAAAATACGAAAAACGGTGATGTAATGAATGCAAAATTTACACAAATTTTAATTCGAGGTTCTGCAAAATGAATGAGGAGGGTGAGTTATCTAAGTGGAAAGGCGAAGTTTGGACATATATATGTCCATTCTTGGGAAAGGATAATAAGGATATCTTTTCCATTAATACTTGCCTTGAGTTGGAAATTTATAACGAGCTATTAAAATTACTACAGATAGTCAGGAAAATTATTATACAGTTTAAAAACTAGATTAACGATATTTGAATTATATTATAAGATGAGTAACAATAAAAAATTATAATGGTAAATAGTTATTGGTGATGGAAATGAGTCATAATTATATGAATTGAGATAACTGAAAGTAAAATTATTTACAAGTATATGGTAGTGAATGAATGACAAGAGTTGGGTTGATAATTATTGTAATAATGGTTTGAATGGTGAATGTGTGATTATAGTGTAAAATGGAACTGAAATTTATAATTAAAAGTATGAAGATAATGTGATGATGGTATGCGATGATAGTCGGATGTATTCGAATATGTAATGGGTGATAATGAGGTGAATAATGGAATTTGTCATGTTGTTGCTCTAGGTTTGGACATATTCGATCATTTTGTCAACAATATATTTTTTAAACTTCAAGATGAAGCTCGCTCGGCTCTTAATGAGAGTGAGAGATAGAGAGTTAAAGAGAGTTTGAGAGTGAGTGAGAGAGTTGAAGAGAGTTTGAGAGTGAGTGAGAGAGTTGAAAAGAGTATGAGAGTGAGTGAGAGAATTGAAAAGAGTATGAGAGTGAGAGCTAAAGATAGTGAGAGAGTTAATGAAAGTGTGAGAGGAATTGAGAGGGCTAAATAAAAAGGGAGAGTGACTGAGAGAGACAGAGTATGTGTGTGAGAAGAAAAGAGAGAGAAAAGAGAGTGTGAGTAAGAGAGTTGAAAAGTGAGTGAGAGAGTTTTAGAGTGTGTGATAATGTTTGAGAGAATTAAATAGAGAAAGAGAGTGTGAGTGTGAATGAGAGAGAAAAAGAGAGTATGACAGAGTGTAAGAGAGGGTATGAGTGAGTAACAGAGTGAGAGAGAAAGTTTGAGAGAGACAGAGTATGAGAAAGAGACCCATTGAGCAGACGCACAGAGCGAAGACCGTGGACCGGCTTCAGTCGGGATCGCGCGCTGCTCCGTATAGGTCAACAGTCTACCGGTGTCCTGTGCACCGGTGCACCTCACCCTCTCTCTCACTCTCAATCAGTTACGACGAGTTCGTTATCGAGTGCACCACCAAGATGCGAAGCAAGTTAGGATGATGAGATTATTACTTTACTTCGAAAAGAAAGATTTTTGTTCCAGTGAATCTAAATTGTGTTTGAAAAGTTTTTCTCCTTGAAAAAAGTTTTTTCTAGATTGATTTTCTGCTGACAGGTTGACGAGTACAAGAAGAAATTCATAATTGGGCTGCACTTCTCCGATCAGAATTATTGTAACGAGGTGTGAAAATTTATTCGCCTTGGAAAAGTATTTTCTCGATTTGATTGCTTGATTTCTATCTGACAGGTTAATAATTTTCACATTGAATGAAAAAGGAATAATTCTGTAATTGAACTCTGATTACTGAATTTGATTTTGATAAAATTTCTCGTTAAATTAAAAGATTATTCCTGAATATTGAATAATAATAATAATAATAATATTCGTGTAACCTGGCTGCCTCAGGTCTGGTGTCAGAGTTTCAAGGTCGCTCCTGATCAATCTCAGGGTCTCTGACATGACTTAACGACTGTTTTTAATATTCTTGAATAATAGTTAAATCATTCCTACTCAATAGATTCAATTTTCAATTGTTCAATCAATTTTTATAAATAAAATGAGTAGTTTCCTTTAACGTTCTCCAATAATTTCAAAGGTGTGTCATGTTGTTTATTCTCGAATAGGAAAGAAGTATAATCTGTGAATACTGATCTCTGTCTTGGATCGAAAATGAAATGAAAAGTTTGAACCCTCGTTTTTCGTCCTCCCCCCTCAAGTCTCTCAATTAAAATATGTTGGGAATAAACTAGATAAAAACTGGATAATCTTTGCATTAAATAAAGGGAAAATACGAGAATTAAGTACCAGTTTTTAAATGAATTTGTAGGGCTCCTCTTCTCTACATCTCCATCCACATACAAAGGGTTGTCAACTTTTGAGGATGGTGGAGATTTATTTATTCATTTATTAATCTATTGGCAAAATCACATTGGGAAGAAAGAACAGGCATAGTCCTTGGTATTTCCAACCATAATTCAATGAAATGGTCCAATCTAATGAAATCTTCTACAATTGAGGGTCGACTGTAAGAGAGAGCGCCCTAACTTCGTCCTTCAAATGGAATAAAGCGAGGTATTGAATTATTATAATTCTTGAGGTTCAAAATCTTTTCACTTTGAAGAAGTCACCTTCAAATTAACATTTTAAAATTTGAAAAGTTGTAAGTTCACTGTATTTATCATGTACAACACGACTTAAATCCATCAAAATAGCGATTTACAAATAGCATTCAGCTCTAACTAAGGCTTAATTAGCCTCTTCATAGAGACTTAGTTTTCAGGATTTTTGAATTTATAGAAGGATACTTTCTTATGTGACAAGTTTACCTCCACAGCACTGGCGGCTCGTACCCTCGAAACAGGTGCAGTGCCCGTATCTTGTACTGTACAGCACTTCACCTATGTTTCGTAGGCACGAGCCGCCAGTGCTCCACAGCTAAACACAATCAAGTAGTAAATGTTCAATGATAATAATTATAATCCGTTATCAGATGTTCAATTATATAATTCAATGAGGCATTCAATAATGGTTCAATAATTGGTTGGAATAATTCTTTCCTGATATTTATTCATTTATTTGAGATATTTAAATAAATCTTTAAGGGTAAAACTTATATTTCATCCCTCTGAACTCTCTCATGAATTCCACACTCTATAGAATACTGAACAAATCTTATGCCGGGTTTTCCCAAGCACACTCAAAGTTCACGGCCCTTCAAATTTTGATGAACAGCTGACATTTTCTATGATAACTGAAGGAAATGTAGTAAAGTGTAGTAAACTTGAGGGTCCCTCAAATTTGAGTGTGCTTGGAAAAACCGGGCAATAATAACTCAATAAATCCTCTCAATTTAACAGTAAGCTGAATGGAAGATAACAGAAGCACGTTCTTCTTATCTCTTTCAGTCCAGCTTTATTATTGGAAATTTTGCACCAGAATCCCGCGTGCTAGGTCCCATTCTACAACAAGAGATCCAATTCCAAGCGAATGAAAACTTGATGAGGTGGTGAAAAAGAGCAGTTATAGTCTGTACAAGCAAAGAAGACATTCTGGCAAGATGGGGAAATTACTCCAGTTCGGTCAATATTGGTTGAAAAATCATGAATTTGGTCTCAAATTTTAGATAAGAACGTTTTCTAAAATTTGAGATCGAATTTATAATTTTTGAAGCAATATTAACTGAGCTGAAGTAATTTTTCCATCTTGCTAGAATGTCTTCTTTGCTTGGAAAGACTATGGCTTGAAATAATGGCAGATGAATAACATTACACTCCATCATACATATTCAATAGGTTTGAGATCTCACCCCCTCATCATCTCTTTTTTAGAATAAGAAAAGATCCCAAGCTATATCTTCCAGTTGGATTCTTGTTCAATATTCATTATTGAATTAGTATGGTCTGTCCAAGCAGAGAAGATCCCCTGGCAAGATGAAAAATTGACTCAAACTCGGTCAATATTGGTTAAAAAATTATGAATTTTATCTCAAATTGTAACAAACAATTTGATCTACTGTTAAGACTACATTTATAATTCTTGAACAAATATTGACCAAGCTGGAGTCACTTTCTCATCTTGCCAGAGGGTCTTCTTTGCTTGTACAGACTATGCACGGTTGTTGAATTCCTAGTTCTGAAATTGCGAAATTCCTAGTTCTGAAATTGTGATCCCTTTTCTTTGAATTTTGTGGCTTGGAAAGTCAATAGATAAAAATATCGCTAAGGAGTTCAACATAAGAAGAATAAAATCCAACAGAAAATCTTGATCCTAGCTTTGAACCGGGTATAAATCTCCATTGAATGATAGTCTACATTCTTATGTTACGTTTCTCATTTTCTTCAATACATTCTCAAACAAGAATCAGTTGAATAAGGAAAAGTCTATTTTATCTAGATAGCCTCTTTTTTTTCAATAAGTTTTTTTTAAATAAAAGGCAGCTTTGATTCAAGGCTATCATACGGACAGGCTGATTCGAAAATATTGGCTAAAATATAAGAAAATAGGTGGGAGAGACTTTTTTTGAGGTTGAAATTTGATTCAATTGACAAAGCCTTCAATCTAGAGAGAGCGAACTTCAAAGAGAATACACAATCAAAGAAATGAAACATATTAAACAAATAATAAAAATGAAACAAATAATTATCAAGAGTCTGATTCGATCTGGAAGAATCAAGAAGAATTCTTGATTAGCCTAAAATCTTGAATAAGATAGTAAAGTCTGCCAAGCAAAGAAGACCCTCTGGCAAGATGCGAAAATTACTCCAGCTCAGTCAATATTGGTTCAAAAATTATTGATCTGATCTCAATTGTAGGAAACCCCTCTTATCTACAATTGAGACCAAATCAATAATTTTTCAATCAGTATTTACCGAGCTGGAGTCATTTTCTCATCTTGCCGGAGAGTCTTCTTTGCCTGGACAGACTATACCAAAGAGGATCTATTCTTCTATGATAGTAACAAAAATGCTTGATGATAGTGTTGGACTTTTGGATGAACATTCCAAACGTACTCTTTTTACTAGATATTCCAAAAGTACTCTTTTTACTAAATATTCCAAACGTACTCTTTTTACTAAATATTCCAAATGTACTCTTTTTACTAATTATTCCAAAAGTACTCTTTTTACTGAATATTCCAAAAGTACTCTTTTTACTAAATATTCCAAACGTACTCTTTTTACTGAATATTCCAAAAGTACTCTTTTTACTAAATATTCCAAAAGTACTCTTTTTACTCAATATTCCAAAAGTACTCTTTTTACTAAATATTCCTAATGTACTCTTTTTACTAATTATTCCAAAAGTACTCTTTTTACTCAATATTCCAAAAGTACTCTTTTTACTAAATATTCCTAATGTACTCTTTTTACTAATTATTCCAAAAGTACTCTTTTTACTAAATATTCCAAAAGTACTCTTTTTACTCAATATTCCAAAAGTACTCTTTTTACTAATTATTCCAAAAGTACTCTTTTTACTGAATATTCCAAAAGTACTCTTTTTACTAAATATTCCAAACGTACTCTTTTTACTGAATATTCCAAAAGTACTCTTTTTACTCAATGTTCCAAAAGTACTCTTTTTACTAAATATTCCAAAAGTACTCTTTTTACTAAATATTCCAAAAGTACTCTTTTTACTAAATATTCCAAAAGTACTCTTTTTACTAAATATTCCAAACGTACTCTTTTCACTAAATATTCCAAACGTACTCTTTTTACTAAATATTCCAAAAGTACTCTTTTTACTAAATATTCCAAAAGTACTCTTTTTACTAAATATTCCAAAAGTACTCTTTTTACTAAATATTCCAAAAGTACTCTTTTACTAAATATTCCAAAAGTACTCTTTTTACTAAATATTCCAAAAGTACTCTTTTTACTAAATATTCCAAAAGTACTCTTTTTACTAAATATTCCAAAAGTACTCTTTTTACTAAATATTCCAAAAGTACTCTTTTTACTAAATATTCCAAACGTACTCTTTTTACTAAATATTCCAAAAGTACTCTTTTTACTAAATATTCCAAAAGTACTCTTTTTACTCAATATTCCAAAAGTACTCTTTTTACTAATTATTCCAAAAGTACTCTTTTTACTGAATATTCCAAAAGTACTCTTTTTACTAAATATTCCAAACGTACTCTTTTTACTGAATATTCCAAAAGTACTCTTTTTACTCAATGTTCCAAAAGTACTCTTTTTACTAAATATTCCAAAAGTACTCTTTTTACTAAATATTCCAAACGTACTCTTTTCACTAAATATTCCAAACGTACTCTTTTTACTAAATATTCCAAACGTACTCTTTTTACTAAATATTCCAAATAATGTACTCTTTTCACTTAATATTCCAAACGTACTCTTTTTACTCAATATTCCAAAAGTACTCTTTTTACTAAATATTCCAAACGTACTCTTTTCACTAAATATTCCAAACGTACTCTTTTTACTAAATATTCCAAACGTACTCTTTTTACTAAATATTCCAAACGTACTCTTTCTACTAAATATTCCAAACGTACTCTTTTTACTACTCAAATACTAAATACTCGTTCTCCCTTCAACCATTCAGAAATTACGTAACTCATGTTTGTCATTAGATGAATGAATAATAACTGGTATAAAAATGTGGTAGGATAACATTATTTTTAGGAATATAGACCTCTATAAAATTGTTCCATATTTCCACGATAGGCTTGCTCTCTTACAATATTCGTGTTTTTTTACAGTAAAATCTTACGTGGAGAGTGCATGACAAAAGCTATTATAGAGAAGAAGTTTCCGTCTCTCATAGCGATGAATGAGTAAACAACTCAGTTCAACTTGTCTCCGGAATATTATTTCGTTCCGTTTTTCCACGAATTCAGAAATGTCGTGGTATAAAATACTGTTACAACTACATAAATACTGCTAGGACTCTATAAATATGTAGCCTAGCTGTTGGTATTTGAATTACAGCTCTATTTGAAGAGCTCAATGGTATAGTGAGAAATATTGGAAATTCTATCTTCGGGCAAAATATGAATGATAGTGGAAAAGTGTGACAATGTGTGTATGGTGATCTATTATTGATTCAATAATAAGTGTTTGTGACAAGATACTTGTGAACTGGTATCTTTCAACTAGTATACCAGATACTTGTGAAATAGTATATTAGATATTTGTGAACTAGTATCTTCCAGCTAGTAGCCTACATTAGATCATTGTGAACTAGTATTTTCTAGTTAGTACACTTGTCAACTAGTATCTTCCAGCTAGCTTACTGGATAATTGTGGACTAGTATCTTCGATAAGATACTAGGTGAACTATTTATCGGAATACTCGATTCGTGCTACTAGAAAAAATGAGGATATCACGATGATTGACACCAACCATTCCTTCACAACTGAAAGGTAAATGACTTCAATTATTTTTCAATTTCTTGAAACTTTTATCTGAATTTAAACACTTCTTGATAAGTATTTTAGTAGACCTATGTAGGAGTATTTAAACGCCATGTTCTTCGATATCATATTCATGTATAATCTCGTACTTTATAATGTACTTTCTCGATAGTTGGTTGATTTGGAAGATAAATAGTAAGAACGAAGCCTTTTTTTAACTCCCACATCATCGAAAGCTATTTCAATTTGATTATTTGATTCCATCTGTAAAAAATGAATGAATCAATAACTACAATCCCCAATGTTGTGAAATCGACTTTATCTTTGTTATTCAAGAAATTTAATGACTCAAATTGTTTTCTCAATTATTTCAAACAATTACTCATTAAGATGATTCTTGTACGAATGTCCTTGTATTTCCTTAATTCCAAGCAAACCACTACCTAATCAGTGGCGGCTCGTGCCCACGAAACAGGTGAAGTGCTGTTCAGTGGAAGATACGAGCACTTCACCTGTTTTGTGGGCACGAGCCGCCAGTGCTACCTATGCGTGAGTAATCGAAGGATTGGATTTGATTGATGATTACACCGTAAATACTGTTTCCATCTTGGAAAAATATGATTGATTTTAATTGAAGTATTTTTCATTCAGATTCTGATTGATTCTGATTTTCCGTCCAAACTCTTCGTGAGTCTCCTTTCAACATCTATTACTATTATTCTAGCCTACTGAAATGATAAGATAATTTAATCAATCTACCAACTTATTGATTTTATTTATCTTAATACTGTACCTTCTCGATTCAAACCTTCACTTTTTATTGAGGCGACTATGAAATGATAATGTCAGTTATTCTGATCAACACAAATCTTATTCCAAGCTTTCCGAGCTTTCCAAGTAATTTATCAATACTTTTGGCATCGCACGCTTTCTTTGAAGAAGAATAATTGTTTCATCCCATAAGAAATTCTCTCTTATCATTAAAACATAGGATAATGGAGAACGACTTATACCAAAATAATTATTTTCAATAATATATTTCCACCTATTTGTAGAGTCTGGTCAAGCTCATTCTGGTGAGATGGAAAAATGACTCTAACACTGTCGATATCTAATTTGGTCTCAAACTGTAAAGCCGAATGTGTCCTACAATTTGAAACCAATTTTCAAACTGATTTTGATCGAGTTGGACTCATTTTCTCATCTTGCCAGAATGTCTTCTTCTCCTAACCAGAACATACATAATTGAACAAAAAGCTGTTTAGTTCTTCCAAGTATTTGTAGAAACTGTCCAAGCAAAGAAGACATTCTGACTAGATAAGAAAATGACTCCAATTCTACAATTTTAAAATATTTTGATCTACAATTTGAAACGGAATTATAATCTTTGAACTAATATTGATCAAGCTGGAATCGTTTCCCCATCTTGCCAGAATGTCTTCTTTGCTTGACAAGACTATACATAGGTGGACAAATATATTTGTAGTAAAACATATAACACGGAATAAAAATATATAACACTGTAGTTATCATAATGTGTCTAAGTGTGTGTACAATTTCTATCCTTGTGGATAGTTGCCAATAATTATATTTATTCAGAAAATGTGATATAATTTACATCTTATAATCATCATATTATTCAGTATATTCAATGCAGTAGATTTCCTCGTAAATGAACATCCATTATTCAGTTCAATTCAATGAAGTAGATTTTCTCAATGAACTTCTGAACTCCTCACCTTGGTGGTATAGTCTGTCCAAGCGGAGAAGACCCTCTGGCAAAATGAGAAAATGACTCCAGCTCGGTTAATATAGGTTCAAAAAAAATAATAATTTCGTTTCAAATTGTAGAAAGTATTCTAATCTACAATTTGAGACCAAATCAATATTTTTTAAACCAATATTGACTGAGCTGGAGCCATTTTCTGATCTTGACAGATGGTCTTCTTTGCTTGGATAGACTATTTCGTACACACGTGATATTGGCAACATGACATGAATCACTGGCGGCTCGTGCCTATTAAACAGGTGAGGTACCCGTATCTTTTACTGTAAAGCACTTCACCTGTTTTGTGGGTGCCAGTGACATGAATGAAGTTCCTTAATTTACTTACTAATGAAAGAGCTTTTGTGAACTCTATTGACTTGATTGAATCAATGTATGCGGTGTTGATTCCATTACTTTGATTTGGTTTTAGACAGGCCATTACCTCTGATGAGATATGAAATAGGAGATGTATGATATATTCTGTCCAAGGAAAGAAGAGCCTCTGACAAGATAGGAAAATCACTCCAGCTCGGTCAATATTGGTTCATGAGTTATTGATTTGGTATCAATTATATAAAATATTTCATCTACAATTTGGGAACAAATCAATAATTTCAAAACTAGTATTAATCGAGCTGGAGTCATTTTCTCATCTTGTTAGAAGGTCTTCTTTGCTTGGACAGGTTCATGATCGCTAGCCATGAATACAGTAGATTTCCCGTCGTGAATTTGTCCGTTTGCTTCGATTCCAGCTATAGTCCGTCCAAGCAAAGAAGATATTCTGGCAAGATGGGGAAATGACTTTAGCTCGGTTAATATGAGTTAAAAAGTTGAAATTTTTGTCTAAAACTGTAGATCAGAGTGTTTCCTACGATTTGGAACCAAATTTATGATTTTTTAAACAATATTGACCGAGCTGTAGTCATGTTCACATCTTGCCAGAATGTCTTCTTTGCTTGGACAGACTATATTTGGTAGGCAATCACCTCTGATAAGAAACTATAGATATGGAATATGATATGTACTATTCCATGATCTTACGATACCAATGAATAGAGTATGGTTCCAATAATTGTAAATTTGGTCGTTTCTCCTACTCAAATTTCAGCTACTGATTTGAAATATTCAATTAAACCACTACCTCTGATGAAATGCTACTCAGGTTGAATAAATAATGAATTTTATTTTTAATAAATCAGGTTAAATAAAAAAAAATATTATGATTGTGATTTGGTAAACTTATTTTTAAACGTTCTGTATAAGTATTATACTTCATGGTTTTAAAATACTTTAAATTAGAATAATACCGAGTCAATTGATTGATGAATATTGAATTCTCTGATACAGATTGATAATTATTAATATTATTATTACTCATAGAATATCGATGTGATTTTTTGAGAGCACTCATAGTGGGTTAAAAATTTTGAGAATTAATTTCATCATATCCATCAATTTTGTTCATTTCCATTTATTTCATTGTACAATGTACAATGTACAATGTACTTGATTACTACAGCTGATTCATGAATATCAACTTCAGTATTATCCTTACAAATACTATGAATCACTGGCGGCTCGTACCCACGGAACAGGTGAAGTGCCCGTATCTTTTACCGTACAACGCTTTACCTGTTTCGTGTGCACGAGCCGCCAGTGCTATGAATGTACCCATTTATTCTCAACTGACACTGAAATCAAAACAGAAAACTGATTATAGCATTTAACTTACAGTATTATTAATTTATCTCCAAAAATTTTGGTGAAGTCAATGTTGTTCAAAATAAGGTTTTGATATTATAATTATTATTATAGCACTGCATGTTGATAACAATGAATGATTTCAAATGCAGTAATGATGTTCTAAAATTCCGAAGTTGGGAGGTCGATAAGATGATCATTGATGATCAGATGATAAATTTTTGCAAAAAATAGAGAAATATAAAAACTTTAGAAATATTGCGCAAATTTGAGAAATGTAAAGTTGGTTAAATTGAATTTTATAATTGATTATCCATCACACGGTGATAACATTGTAGATCAATCGATTTTTATCGGAAAGTTTCCAATCTCAAGAGATTCAATCAAATGCCACCAAGAGAAGGGAATGTTGTTCTTAACTGCTTCTCACGTAATTTAAGAATCTAAAGAAACTCACTCTCGACTAGTCCGTCCAAGCAGCGAAGACATTCTGTCAAGATGGGAAAATGACTCCAGCTCTATCAAATTTGGTTCCAAAATGATATATTTTGGAGAGCAGAATGCTCTCTACAATTTGAGACCAAATTTCTAATTTTTGAAACAATATTAACCGATCTGGAGTCATTTGCTCATCTTGCCAGAATGTCTTCTTTGCTTGGACGGGCTAGATCAACTAATTGGATAACTTTAGTGTGAATTAACAACCGTCTATCGAGAAACTTGAAGTTCAAGTCAAGCTGGTATCTATGATAAAAAGTTTTTCAAGTTGGATTTTATCACCGGATATTCACTCCCAATATTATTTATTTATTCGAGAAATAACAACGTTCTTAAGGATGGAAATACAGTACAGACATAGAGCCCATTTATATTCTATTCACGATTTCATAGATATTCCGAATAGGTTATGTCCGCATTCACTATAACCATTCACCACAAATTCATCCTGTTCAAACTTGGAAAACGGTGGAAAATCAATTTTTTTTTCTGTCTTGCTGATGAATAATAGCTACTATACATCTAAAAGATTTCAAGAGACAAGGAATATTATAGAAAAAGTTCATCTCTAATTTGATTTATTCCTAATTCAAATTGAATAATTTATCTGATTTATTTCATAAAAAGAATAAATACAATAGAAGGAAAGAAAAAAACAGGCTACTACTTATTAGTGTGACTACTTGATAGAATATTCATAATTCATTGGAGGGAAATAACTATGTTGTGAAAAATTGAATAAGGAAATTCAAGGAATTTCAAAAAAGAAATTACTTGGAAATGATAAGTCGAACGAATGAATCTGTACCTATAGTGTAATATCTATAATATATTTATATTTTATTTATTGTTAAAAAAAGTTTCACGTATAATAATATACTTGGACTACATTCTTTTGATTGATTTATTGCCTTTAATAAAAGTATTACAGACAATATTAGCTTCGAATACCTTGTATTTGGGAAGTTTTATTTCAGTATAAACTGAACTGTTTTCCCTTTTTTTAGATCTTTATGAGTCTTACATTTGATTCGATTCTCACGAATGTTCAATTTTCCTTGATTTTCTGATTTTAGTCATTAGTGAGTAATAAGTCACTCAGAAGTACAGTCTGTTGAAAGTGTAGTGCATTGCTTTCATATTAGTTTTCATTTTCATCTTTAAAATTAAAAGTATGATATAATAAAGTAACAATCAAAATTGAAGTTATGATATAATAAACTAATTATCAACTTGATTGCATTATTTCACATGCGGGAGAGTTTAACAAACTCTCGATTCCGAAATTTTTTTTCCCACAATAATTCAAACCAACTGACAATAAGCTGTTTATGAGATAGCCTATTGGATTCCCTGATGATGTATTATAGTGGTCATCAGAGTGGTACTATCACTATATATAAAAGCGAAATGGTCAAATGGCACTGATTCATTCATTCATTCATTCATTCGTCGCCAGAACTAAAAATCCACTGAACCGAATGCGTTCAAATTTGGCAGGCATGTTCTATTGGACGTTTAGACGCGCGCTAAGAACGGGTTTTAAAAACTTTTCAAGGATACGCCAAATATTTGAGTTTTTCTATAGTTTTTCTGCGTTTTCTTCATTTTCTCGAGAACCAATCGGTAGAAAATGTTGATATTTGGTAGGCAGGTTCAGATAAGGTCTAGAAATGTTGTGTTGAAATATTTTTGAAATCCGTTCAAGATTACGCCAGTAACCAGGTTTTCAAAATTGTATATGTATTGCGGGTTGCATATCTTCCGCCTTGATTCGACCAATCCTAACTGTCAATTCAATGATTCAGCGAGATTATAGATGAACTAATTGGGAAGATATTGAATCAAGTTTCAAACTATGTCCAATACACTTCCTAAGGTTGCGCTCAATATTAGCTTTTTACTATTTTTGGAGTTTTTCTTAGATTTTTCGAGAACCAATTGGCAGAAAATGTTGAAATTTGGTAAACAGGTCCAGATTAGGTCTAGAAATGCTGTGTTCAATGAATTTCGAATCCCTTCAGAACGGAATTTGTCTCAGCTGACACTGACAGAGGTCTTGCAGGCGAGCGAAGCGAGCCTGTTTGACTCACTTATATTGTCGATACTGTCAGGGATGCAGGGGGCAGAGCCCCCTGGCTAGGCGGAGAAGGCGAGCGAAGCGAGCCTGCAGGCTAGTATAGAATAAATTATTCTTGTGAATCATTTATCAAGAAATTTGATGCCAGAAGTTTCTGACGGGAGAGAAGACTAAACTCAATAAAGAAGAGAGAGACGAAGAGGGTGAGAGAGAAAGTGAATGAGGGTGTGTAAGAGAGAGAGAGAGTGTGAGAGAGAGAGAGAGGGAGAGAGAGAGAGAGAGAGGAGGTTGAATCTTATTGAAAATTCTAGCGCAGTTCTTCGAGTGTTCAATACTTCGTTATTGAAGGAATTCCATGAGATGAAAATCTCAAGGGAAAGGATTTCAATGGAATTTTTCACACTTTTGATTTCTTGTTCCCAATTTATCGCGCTCAATAACTTGCTAATAATAGCTTTCAGCGTTCCCAAACCAAACTTTATTGAGCTCTTACATTTCATTTTTTTATGAATGGATGTACCTCTCCACTCCAGGACCTGATTGAATTCCTTCCTGTGAATAACTGAACTCGGATAGAATTGAATATATATTTGACTTCAATTGAAAACTTCGAATTGAATGAATTTGCATTTTATAACGCCTACATTCATTCAAATTTTATCGTAATATATTTTAATCCCAAGAAAATACTTAAAATCAGTTTGAAAGGACGAGAAGGACGTGGATGGTTTTCTTGAGACGGATTTTATTGATGTGTCACTTGTGTGATCCAAGCATCAAGCCTGCAGCACTAGCGGCTTGTGCACACGAAACAGGTGAAGTGCTATACAGTTAAAGATAGGGGCACTTCACCTGTATCGTGGGTACGAGACGCCAGTGCCTGAAGATGACTTTAGATTAAGGAGGTAGTGGAAATTTCGGTAGCTCAAGAATTATTGAATTCGAAAAAGGTATTTTTCGGAGGAATTTTAATATTATAATTATTAAGGCTTTTTATTCATTAATTCTACAGACAATAATAACTTATTGGTTAAAAACACAGACTTATGTCCAAAACGTCTTCATACCAAATTTTTACGGATAATAAGGTTCGAAACTAAGTTATTTTTTGTAGAACTTCAATTCAAAATAAATTTATAGTCCAGGAGAAATACAAAATTATGAAAATTTTGAATTCAGAGCAATAAGGTTGACCCAAATCAATCAATTCACTGATTTTTCACATTTCTTATACAATATTGATTAAACTTGAAAATTTTGATAAAATTATTAATAATATAGGTTGAAATGGAATGGTAGTTCATGAACACTAGTGAATTGGCGATACAAGTAAATTACCCTCGCATTGTCAAGTTATTCAAGTAGTTTATTAAATTAATATGGCCTTGATTTTAGTTGTTCTCAAAACTTGGATTAACTAGTAGATCGTTAATAATTACGTTATTAATGGTAAATTTAAACTATGTAAACAATCAGTAAATTAAAATAAACTATAAAATACATTATTTATCCAACTAGAAATCAACAATTCAAATATTGGTTCATTATTGTAAATGTATTTCAATGTTTTGTTGGCTGTGGAACGATTTGGGAACTCCCTACTGATAAGCCTTTCATTCTGATAATAATATTAATAATGTTTGTTACAAAGATCTTATTCATGATATGGTCTGTCCAAGCGAAGAAGACCCTCTGGCATGGTGGAAAAATGACTCCAGCTTGGTCAATACTGGTTCAAGAACTATAAATGGGGTCTCAATAGTAGATCAAACTGTTTCCTACAATTTGAGATCAAATTGTTGATTTTTGAACCAATAATTTGCCATGGCTTGGTGTTTTTACCATCTTGCCAAAGGGTCTTCCTTGCTTGAACAAACTATAGTACTGTATTGAATTTTTATAATCAGAACCGATATTTATTTGCAAGAAGTTTTTATTATAGCCTATTGAATTATATTTTTTATATTGGATTCAACTAAAATTTCAATTATCATTGAAGTTCATCAATGATAATTAAAATTCTCGTTGAATTCAATAAAAACTTCTCACATAAAAACAGCTACAATAGGCTATAACAACGAGCTCCTCAATGTAATAAAAGGAGGGATGATGTTGTGTTGCCCATCTCAATTTTCTATCTAATATCAAGGAAAAGGGTTTCTGCTATCTCTGGGGATGAAATTTGACGGCCGGGATTTAAGATTGCAATTTAATTAATTATTTGTGTTCGAGTTACTGATAAACATTTCGCTCCAGACAGTATATCATTTAGAATTTGATCCTTTCCGTTTATTTTATGTGGCATCGTTTTGTTTATCTCTTTGTGAATATCTCAGTGGCACTTTAAGTTTTTCAAAGACGGGGATAATCGACTGACTCTTTCAAAGAGAATGAAGGAGTTACTCCCGGAGGACGGCTCATTGTATTTCATTTATGGCTGACGCTAAAAGATTCGGCGGTTTCGTCTGTTCCTTGTGCGCTCTAACAGCTCAACTCCAATTTCAAATCAACTTATTCAAGTATAGTCTGTCCAAGCAAAGAAGACCCTCTGGCAAGATAGGAAAATGACTAAAGCTTGGACAATTTTGGTTCAAAAATTATCAATTTGATCTCAAATTGTAGGAAACAATTTGATCTACTATTAAGACCACATTTAAAATATTCTTGAACAAATATTGACCAAGCTGAAGTCATTTTTTCATCTTGCCCGAGGGTGTTTTTTGCTTGGTTAGACTAGATCATGCGAATTATTCAACACAATCACAATTATAAACGAGTATTAGAACCTACACAGGACTATCATGGACGTAAATTACCTGATGTTGTGAATTAGAGATGTCATTTAGTTATGCCTAGATGACTTTTTTGAAATAAGGATAGACATAAGATTCTTGACATCAGCTGTTTGTAGGTTACATCATGAACAAGAGACAGACGAAACTGCCTCACTTTTTGGAGTCAGATTTACCACACTGAACTTGTGATGAATCTGGAGTTAATTATAACTTCCTAGATAAGTAATGTTTTATCACGGATAAACTTATAATTATTATTTCAATTTTGCCTTCAACTCTATTAGAATTTTGTACAGTTTGGTGTATTTCCTCTTTCAAGCACAAATTTCACCGACGTTGAAGTATCTGGAATTCCAAAAAAAAAACTGAAATAAGAATGAACAGTAAATAAAATAGGGGAAACCATAGTTGGCTAAGTATTCCCCCTCCATCGTTTCAAGCACACCCTACCACAGTAACTGTTGAATCTGTTAATAATATATTATTCTGTTATTGTGTTCTATTAATTTTTGTATAATATTATTCATTGTGTCTTCATGTGTGTTCAAATTGAATTGAATTGGAAAAATTTTATACCGTAAATTGAAAATAGATGAATAATTTGTTAAAAATTACTCTTGATGGTTCTGTTAATTTTCTGAGTCTTTACATTTCCTGGCCTGTTATATAATTTCATCATAATCATGATCAATTTCAAAGTAATCAACCAAGCTATCAACCACTGACTAATTACAAAGTAATGATTACGAGATTAGGTACTATCAACTAACTGGGACTAACTGGCGGCTCTTGTCCACGAAACAGGTGAAGTGCTGTACAGTAAAAGATACGGGAACTTCACCTGTTTCATGGGTACGAGCCGCCAATGCTATCAACAAACGTTGATGGAATAATGAATACAATATTGCACTTGGTTTCCAGTAAGAGTCAAGGACAAGAATTTTCTGCTTTCCTTTGACTATTGCGATCTTGTCCCATAAGCAATTTATTTTCAACTCATAATATTCGAATAAGGTCAAGAACTAATAGCAAAGAAATAAAATAATTTTATGTATCGAGCTTCTGATAATAATTTGTGGCTACCGGAGTATTGCATTATATTGGTTATATCACTAGCGGCTGGTGCCCACAAAACAGGTGAAGTGCCCGTATTTTTTACTGTATAATTTTCAAAGAGAATGAAGGAAAATTATCGTCATTGAAGAAATTGAATGAACAAGTACAACAAAACGTTGGGTGGTTTCATCTGTCTCTATAAAGTGATAAAATCTAATTCCTTTTGCTGGTGATGCCAAATTACACATGAAAAGTATATAATTATGTTTTTGGTATTATTTTATAAATTTTGATTATAAAATTATGTATTTCCTGTTATTTGTTTTTAATATGTATTTATTGTATTTCAAATAAATGATTTGATTTGATTTGAACAGCTGATCTAAAGCATCTATGGTCTCTATTGATTTCAAAAACATCATCTAGGCTTATCTAAATTACAAGTCTAGTGACAACATTAGCTGTTGGAGAGCACAAGGGAAGCCCAAGCTTTAGGCTACAGCTATAACAACTAAGTTATTTAAAACTTCACATAAGAAAGAGTTATTTTCAAGCCTGATCACAATCACTTATTCTGTCATAGATCCTGAAATTAATTGGAATCAAAATTGATTGATAGATTAGATAGGCTAATTATTATCAGATTAAGAATCTTCATTCTCTTTTCTCTTTTGTAATATTCTTTCAAGAAATATTGTGACCGGGTAATAACGGGTAAAAAATAATACGTACCGGGTTTATTGAAAAGCCTATAAGTGAATGGCTGCCGTTTGAAACAAAATGTCTGAGTCCAGCAGGTCTGCAATGCAGCTCTGTGATTGGACGAGCTCTTACTCCCACTTTCAACAACGAGCTGGCCAATGGGAATCGAGCTCACTGTATGGCTAACTTTCTGTCTTTAAATGAGTAGCGCGAGTATTATAATACTCTTCCATAATACTTGGCCTTGTAATGTTTTCATCGATTTAGAATTTAATTAGAGTATTATGCCGGGTTTTTCCAAGCACACTCAAAGTTGAGGGACCCTCAAATTTTGATGAACAGCTGACATTTTCTATGATAATTATAGGAAATGTAGTAAAGTGTAGTAAACTTGAGGGTCCCTCAAATTTGAGTGTGCTTGGAAAAACCGGGCATTAGACTCTTTCATAATACTTGGATTTTTTCAATTCTTCATTTGAAACTATTAATAATAGTTGTGGATAACATTAAAAGTTTCACGTACAACTGTTGTAAGAAGAAGAAGAACGGAGAAGAAGAAGAAGAAGAAGAAGAAGAAGAAGAAGAAGAAGAAGAAGAAGAAGAAGAAGAAGAAGAAGAAGAAGAAGAAGAAGAAGAAGAAGAAGAAGAAGAAGAAGAAGAAGAAGAAGAAGAAGAAGAAGAAGAAGAAGAAGAAGAAGAAGAAGAAGAAGAAGAAGAAGAAGAAGAAGAAGAAGAAGAAGAAGAAGAAGAAGAAGAAGAAGAAGAAGAAGAAGAAGAAGAAGAAGAAGAAGAAGAAGAAGAAGAAGAGAAGAAGAAGAAGAAGAAGAAGAAGAAGAAGAAGAAGAAGAAGAAGAAGAAGAAGAAGAGGAGGAAGAAGAAGAAGAAGAAGAAGAAGAAGAAGAAGGAGAAGAGGAGAAGAAGAAGAAGAAGAAGAAGAAGAAGAAGAAGAAGAAGAAGAAGAAGAAGAAGAAGAAGAAGAAGAAGAAGAAGAAGAAGAAGAAGAAGAAGAAGAAGAAGAAGAAGAAGAAGAAGAAGAAGAAGAAGAAGAAGAAGAAGAAGAAGAAGAAGAAGAAGAAGAAGAAGAAGAAGAAGAAGAAGAAGAAGAAGAAGAAGAAGAAGAAGAAGAAGAAGAAGAAGAAGAAGAAGAAGAAGAAGAAGAAGAAGAAGAAGAAGAAGAAGAAGGAGGAGGAGGAGGAGGAGGAGTAGGAGGAGGAGGAGGAGAAAAAGAAGAAGAAGATGATGAAGAAGAAGAAGATGATGAAGATGAAGAAGAAGAAGGAAAAAAAAAGAAAATTCTTTGTCAGATTTATTTTAATCGTAATAGAGAAAAGAATATTTTCATTGTACAGTACTACTGTAATTAAATACAGTAAATGAATAAAACTTGAATTGCATTAACCTCATTCCTACTGTAGAGAAGCCACTGAGCTACAAGAAAATCTTAGAGGAATGCAAAATAATACCAAGAGTTGGTAATGAGAGCTTGAAGTTCCACTGCAGTTTACAAAAAACGTGTAGCTATAGTCTGTCCAAGCGAAGTAGACATTCTGGCAAGATGGGAATTTGACTCCAGCTCGGTTAATATCGGTTTAAGAATTATCAATTTAGTCTCAAATTTCAGAAAACATTCTAATCTACAGTTTGATATCAAATGCATACTCTTTGAATCAGTATTGACCGAGCTGGAGTCATATTCCTCTTGCCAGAATGTCTTCTTTGCTTGGACAAATTAAATTATATCTGAAGCTTTCAACTCTTCTTCATGAGCAGAATTTTTAAAACATCAATGATTAAGCCTCTTTATCCTTTAAAACTCAATAAAAATCACTTAAAAATGGAAATAAACTTACTTAATTATTTACTTACTTACTTATTTCCATTTTTAAGTTATTTTTATTGAGTTTTAAATTTTAAAATGGAAAAAAGAATGGATACACAACACCATACTCTTTATCCTTCTAACATCATACTCCTCATTGGTTATTCAACTTGTTGAAAAGTTGAGAAAAACCACAACTTCTTAGAAACTATAGCTTATTATAGCTCATTTAGAAATGACTATAAATAGTAGAAACATGTGATGCGCTAAGAAATTATTGGAAAAGGGTACTGTAATTATTATTTAAAACTAGCCGGCAGGCTCGCTTCGCCCGCCTTCTCCGCCTGGACCCCCGACAGTATCAGCAGTGTCAGTGAGTAAAAGAGGCTCGCTTCGCTCACCTGCAAATTCCGTTCAGAAAGGATTCAAAACTTATTGAACGCAGCATTTCTAGACCTAATCTGGACCTGTTCACCAAATTTCGACATTTACTACCAATTTATTATCGAAAAATCCAAGAAAAACTCTGAAAATTCCGAAAAATAGTAAAACGCTGATATTGAGCGTAACCTTGGGAACTATGTCGGACATAGTTTGAAACTTGATTCAATACCTTCCAAATTAGTTTATCTATAATCTCGCTGAACCATTGAATTTACAGTAAGGATTGGTCGTATCAAGGCGGAAGATACGCAACCCGCAACACATCTACAATTTTGAAAACCTGATTACTGGCGTAATCTTGAACGGATTGCAAAAATATTTCAACACAACATTTCTAGACCTTATCTGAACCTGCCCACCAGATATCAATATTTTCTACCAATTGGTTCTCGAAAAAATGAGGAAAACGCCGAAAACCCCTACAAAAACAAAAATATTTGGCGTATCCTTGAAAAGTTTTTAAAATCCGTTCTTAGCGAGCGTCTAAACGTCCAACTGAACATGCCTGCCAAATTTGAACGCATTCGGTTCGGTGGATTTTTAGTTCTGGTGATGAATGAATGAATGAATCAGTCAGTCAGTCAGTGCCATTTCGTTTTTATAGATATAGATAGATGAAAAAAAACAGTGATAAAAGTAGCCCTGAGATGAAGGAATCACTCAGCAGAGTATTCTGATAATGAGAATAATATCATGAATAGATTAATCATAATCATAATGAGAATAATGTTATCGATATGAATCAATAAATTTTTGTATTGGTCTAGCCTACGAAATATGAGAAAGGAAATTGTCATTTATAATCTACAGCAAATGTTAGATTCTAATAATTGTTCCCAAGTTGAAAAAACTACAGCTGTGTTTTGCACTGGCGGCTCGTGTTCACGAAACAGATGAAGTGCCCGTATCTTTTACTGTACAGCACTTCACCTTTTTCGTGGACACGAGCCGCCAGTGGTGCTCTTTCATACAGAATTATCGTGTGGAAATATATAGGAAATATTTTGACGGCAAATTTTTGATACACATTAATGATACAGAGTACACAATTGATACGCAATCGTCTAGGAACGGGAAAGTAACTTTTTGACAAGATACATTCACGAAATAAGTATAAAAAACTAGGATCAAGATTATCAATTACAATTTTAAAGAGAAATAAAATAGTAATTAGTATGATTTTAAACAATATTGATTATGAGAGGCTAGAATAATATTAGTATAAGAGCTCAATACTAGTATAAGAGGCTTCATGACGTCATATTTTCCTCGCCTATATTATTAATATTTTCATCACGAACTGAAAACAATAGGTCAATACTACAGTAGATAAAAAATTCATAATTGAATGAATTACTCGAGAAACACGAGATATCTCGACCTATTCAATTCAAATAACCGACTGTAATCTGTCCAAGGAAAGAAGACCCTCTGGCAAGATGGGAGAATGACTTAAGCTCGGTCAATATTGATTCAAAAATCATCAATTTGATCTACTATTGAGACCACATTTATAATTATTAAACAAATATTGATCACGCTGGAGTAATTTTCCCATCTTGCCAGAGGCTCTTCTTTACTTGGACAGACTATAACCAATGTATGTCTAGTTGAAATTGCAAATTATTTTATTGAGTAACTAACAGCAGCTTCTCACTCGGTCATTCTTTCTCTGACACTCACTCTCTCTCTCTCTCCTTGTGTGTATAGATTACTCACTCTCTCTCACTCACACTTTCTCTTTCTCTTCTCTCTCTTGTAAAATATTTACAAAAGTGAATAAAGTCATTTATCTATCTATCTGTCCTCCTTTTTACCTCTCTCTTCTTTTCTTTTTCTCCATGTTCGTCTTTGTATAAATACCGCTAGTGCATAAAACGTGTTTCAATGATATAGTCTTTCCAAGCAACGGAGACCATCTGGCAAGATGGGAGAATGACTCCAGCTTGGTCGATATTGGTTCTGAAATGATCAATTTAATCTCAAATTGTAGGAAACAATTTGATCTACAATTAAGATCACATTTATCATTCTTGAACGAATATTGACCAAGCTGGAGTCATTTTCCTATCTTGCCAGAGGGTTTTCTTCGATTGGACAGACTATACCTGGCAACCTATCAGAAGATTGAAGAAATAAACAAGGAACTGTACAATTTATTAAGTCATAGCAACATCTCAGATGGATGATAATATTAGTCGCGATTTAAATATACAAATTTATTCGATGAGGAATCAATTCTTGTAACCATTTTCTTTTTGATTCAAGTAGACCTTCATTGTGGATTTCATTCAAAGATTGCGAACAATTCTATATCCTTCTTACTTTCACTCAATGAATAATATTCAAGTCATAATCAGGCAACTCTTTACAAGCGAAGGTTAATATTATGTCCAGATATTCATAATATTATTATTAATATAAGTGTAGAAATTAATACGTTTCTTAATATTGAATTGGATTAATAGTTGGAGGGGTTTAAGCAGGGATTAAATTATGATTAAAGATGTTAAACTATGATTATAAATATAGACTAAGGATGGAGAATCCAACGGAGAATTGTTCCACGATTGGGATCGATATGAAATGCAAGACGTCAAGAAATACAATAGAATACATCATAATTTGATAATACAATAATACAATACAATACATATAATATAATACAATACATAATACATATAATACAATACAACATGATAAATACAACATAATTTGAAAGATTCCAGATAGAAAGGAATGATTTTTATTGTTATTAGAATTAAAAATATCAATACGGTTATAACCTGGTCAAGCAGAGAAAACATCCTGGCAAGATGTGTATATAACTCCAGCTCAATAGAGGCTAGAAAATTTTAAATTTGGTCTTGAATTGTAAAGATGAATGTTTCCTATAACTTGAAACCGAATTTATTGGTTTTGAACCAATATTAACCAAGCTGGAAACATTTTCTCATCATGCCATAATGTCTTCTTTGCTTGATTAGTATAAAATATGTAGTCCAGTCTCCAGTATCCAACTGTAGTCACTGTAGTCCATACCAAAGATGCTATTACGATAAAAATTGAAATATTGCGGAGAGTAACTTGATTTTGAATTGATTCCAATAATTATCAATCAATTTATCGATACTAAACAAAACACTGGAAGTTTGGTTTGAAAACTATAAGAAAACTTTGAATTAAGAAAATTAGAAAATTTTGATTAAAATGTCAATTTTAATATAACAAGTCACAAGCTAAGTACACTCTACATCCATTATAATATATTGTAGGCTTATTATTGGGATTAGCAAAGTTTTATTTTATGTAAATATAATTGATTTCCTTCCAATTCTTTGTATTCTCAATTTGACTCTTCACTTTTATTCTCAACTCCTGTTGTTGCGGCCACCGTTGAATTTGAATTTTGTGGCGCGAGCTCACTCAGCTGAGCCTAAGTTATCATTCTTGCCTGTAGGAGCGTTGTTTGCGTCTGCGCATTGGGACTTTTTATGTCTTTAATGGCAAGAATAAATTTGATTTGATTTGATTGGTTTGATCCTCATCTCAAAATACGATCAAAAAATCAATTAAATGCGATTACAGTATTATGCAATACAATGTACTGCACTCTTTATAAAATATATTGAAGTTCCACATTTCAAATTTTCAAATTCTATTTTTATTGAGAGTCTATTGAACAGCAACTCAATCATCCGTTTAAATGAGAATCGCTATTGTGAATCAGCGTAAAATGGCCCTTTTTATAGAGCCCTAGCTTAGCCTAGCGAATACTGAGAGTGTATAATATGTATGTAAGTATTCTGTTTCATACTAATGTATGAATGGGATGGGATATTTCATTTGTTTTTCGAAGAGCTATCGTAATTTGGAATTGTGCTGGAAATTCCACGAATTGGAAAGTCCCCCGGAAAATATTCATGAAACATGGGAAACTGTTGGAAAACTCTACAAAGCCGATTTCACAGAAACCCATCCGCTCATCTTCATTCATGCATTTGACCCAATTTTATTCGAAGAAAATTCCGTTTTATCCGAGTATCCATTGAGTGATAGATATTCCTCTTGATTTTTCCCAATTAAAAATTTTAACCATTGATGGATGAAATAATTGCTATGATTGGAAATATTGTTAGAAGTTTTGTGTTCTGAATGATTATCATCCGATATTGCGATCCTCCCAATCACTGTCGGCTCGTACCCACCAAATAGGTGAAGTGCAAGTATTATTTACTGTACAGCACTTCACCTGTTTCGTGGGCACGAACCGCCAGTGCTTCCAATATGATAGTTCTCGACGTGATAATCTACTTTCCAATTATTGTGAAATTTTGAAGATTTTCCCCTATAGTTTTCCTAGAACATTGGAAAAAAGAAGAACCCGGGATGGAATTATTTCTCAGTCTGATAATAAAATTGGGGAAAGTGTTCATTGCGAGCTTTTCAATTGAAATGGATATTGACCTATAAAAACTTGCGAATTTATGAAATCTTTATCAACTTATATAGAATAACATATGCTTCATAAATCATAAATAATAGTATTTTATTCCATAACCTTTTATCATTTTACTGAGAAATGTAGATGGTGATGGTTCTCCTCTTTTCTGTTCTTCCCCAGTTCTCATCTATAATTATATGTATAAACTAGCCAAAACTTATTGAACACAGCATTTCTAGACCTAATCTGGACCTGTTCACCAAATTTCGACATTTTCTACCAATTTATTCTTGAAAAATCGAAGAAAAACTCTGAAAATTCCGAGCAATAGTAAAACGCTAATATTGAGCGTAGCCTTGGGAACTATATCGGACATAGTTTGAAACTTGATTCATGAAAACCATGGCTGATATTTTCGAATAATTTATCATATTTTGGTGCATATTAACAGTTCGAAATCCTAAGTTGATAATTCAAAGCTTTTCTATATTCGGGAGTGAAAATTTGTGCTTTTGAAATAGTGAGTTTGAACATAAACTTTTCTAATATTTTCATCCAAATTAGGAGCGAAGACGATTTGGACACTCATGTCTGTGTTTTCACCTTTCAGTATAATTGTGATGTATCTAATAAATAAATAAATATCTTCCAAATCAGTTAATCTATAATCTCGCTGAACCATTGAATTTACACCAAGGATTGGTCGTATGACGGAAGATATAAATCCGTTCTTAAACTGAACATGCCTGCCAAATTTGAATTCGGTTCAGTGGATTTTCAGTTCTGGTGATGAATGAAAGAATCAGTCAGTCAGTCAGTGCCATTTCGCTTATATAGATATAGATTAATTGCTTTACCTAATGGAAAATGATTGTGAATAGTTCTCCTGTTATGGACTATTTCAATTGAAAGTTTTTTTGACTTGATGTTCCTGATTTTATAGCTCATAGTTTTTCTCCACACCATCAGTAGTCAAAACTAGAGGGAAGCTGTTCTTAGAATACTCTCAACTTAGAACATTATTTCAATAATAAATTGAGACTTATGTAAACTTGTCAGCACAAAGTAATTACTATAAATTTTTCATTATCTTGTTGCAAGAAAGTGGAACGTCACAGAAGGTGTAATAAAAATGCAGAACAGCAGAGCTCATTAACATAGTGCACTTCCACAATTGGAATGACTTTGAGCAAATTCTCAACACTTTCAAAGGTACGACTCCAATTAGAATGTTTCTGTTATCGTCTGTCAAGCAAAAAAAGGATTCTGGCGAAATGGGGAAATGACTCCAGCTCGGATAGTATTGGTTCAAGAATCGCTAATTTGGTCTCAAATTATAAAAAGCATTCTGATCTACAATTTTAGACTAGATTTATAATTTTTGAAGTGATATTGATCAAGCTGAAGTTATTCTCCCATTTTGCCAGAATGTCTTCTTTGCTTGGACTGACTATAAATGAACTATTTTCTTTGAAAGTGAATAATAAGACTGTCTAGAGCCATAAACCACTCCTCTCTCGATGAAATTTTTCTCCTGAAATCTAAGATAGAGTTTCTTTCAGCATTGTGAAGATTGAATGAAATTACATTCTGAATGGAATTTTGAAAGGATGTTACTGAAAAATCAATGAAACCCATTGCCAGATACTCATTAATAAAGGTTCCATATGATCAGTTTGTTGGAAAGTCGTCAAATTCCAAAACAACTTCTATAGTGTTCAACAAAATCTGGAAATAAGACGTTTTGGACAATTATTGTCTGTGTTCTATCCATTAAGTAATGTATTTTGTCAAATAAATAGATATGAATAGACTGGTCGAGCAAAGAAGACATTCTGGCACAATGGAGAAATGCTTTCAGCTCAGTCGATATTGTTTTAATGATTATGTATTTGATTTCAAATTGTAGATTGGAATGTTTCCTACAATTTGAGACCAAATTCATAATTATTGAACTAATATTGAACGAGCTGGACTCATTTTCCCATCTTGCCAGAATGTCTTCTCCGCTTTGACAGACTTTGGAGTTCAACATTTTCTCTACTTATTAATGTTTTCTATTTGATATATCAATCTCAGTACTTTTTATGATGATATAATGGAAATCATTTCAAAAAAGGTATTAGAATAGAAATAAAAATGATAATAGAAAAGGAAGAATTAAATGAAAAGACAAGATATTGTCAAACCACTGATTTATTAGAGAATTGAGATACCGGTTTCGGTTGTTACACCATTATCAATCTCTGGTCAACTAAAACTTATCGTACAGAGCAGCAGTATTTATACAATCGGTAAAGCACTGCTATTGGTAGACGCTTGATCCAATGACCGTGAACGTCTGCCATTGGCCTAGACAAGCTCCTCCCCGATTAGCGGTTCATTCTAACATTACAAAATGGCGATTTAATTGAAGACCAATAAATAGCTACAGTAACTTACAAAATAAATGGAACAATGTAACGGAAGGATGAGAAAAACAATGGAATAAACTATTACAGTAAAATCTGACTAACAAATTACAATAAAATTAGATTTGTGGTGTTGTATTGATTGAAATGAATGTTACGTTCATTGGTTTGACAACATCTTGTCTTTTCATTTATTATGGATAACTACCACAATATCACCTTCACAACTACTCAAAGAGTGAGAGGAAGGAATATTCGATATTGCAGTATACCAACTGCTGGATAATTAAAATAATAATAATTCATTCAATGAATCTCGCCTGCTATTCACGTAGGTCAATGGTCAATATTCGCAGTTGCAGAAGTCCTTTGTCTATTTATATAGGAATGAATGGAGATTCAAATTAATTATCATAATGAAAATAGAAATGATAGATAAGAACAAGAATCAAATACCCTTTTTGAAAATTTAAAAAATATTATTTTATCGCCGACATGTTTCGATTCTTCAGCTCATTTTCAATGAAAATATACATTTTTTTATAGAAAAGATACAGTACAAGCCTGTTCATGTGGAATAAAAAGTGGACAATCTGTAAAAGCGCATGATGGATACGAAATGGCACTCTTGTGAGCACTAAAACAAAACAAATGGATTTGCCTTCCAACCTTTTCCATGCACTTTGTACAGAAACTAGAACACTGGTACACTCTGTCCAAGCAAAGAAGAGATTCTGACAAGATGGGAACATCACTCCAGCTCGGTTGATATTGGTTAAAAAATTATCACTTTGGTCTCAAATTGTAGAGAACATTCTGATCTACAATTTGAGACTAGATTTATAATTTTTAAACCAATATTAACCGTGCTGAAGTAATTTTCTCATCTCGCCAGAATGTCTTCTCCGCTTGGACAGACTATATATGAGGATGTAATTTTATTCAGAAATGGCTTTTTTTAAGCCACAATCCACAATTGCCCATATCGTATGTGTTTTTTCATATTTTTCCTCAATCTACGTTCATCTACAACGTTTTTTTACATTCTCTTTCCTCAATCAACTTTACTTCATTCATCTTTATTCATTGATCAGCGGGAGTGTTTCTCTTTTAAAACGGAATACACTATGGACTGCATCCACTATCGTATGTATATGAGAGTATGTATCGTATGTGCATCCACTGAATCCGTATCAGTTTTATGGTTTTGATCGTTTGTTATATTTTCCCATTTGGGTGTATATTGTCACAAAAAAAATTAAACCTCAAACGGAATACACTATGTGTATTGATGGTGTATCGGGCTCAGTTTTATTGTTGGTAATATCTTTCCAATAGCTATATTTCGTTCGGTGTTCTTGAAATTTCGTGAGAGAGATTATTATTGGATATGAAGTAGGCTAACCTATTCCCCAGAGGCAATGGCTTCTGTGAACTCAATGAAGCGTCGTAATGCTCTTCACTGGCGGCTCGTGCCCACGGAACATGTGAAGTGCCTGTATCTTTTACTGTACAGCACTTCACCTGGTTTGTGGGCACTAGGCGCCAGTGATGCTCTTCCATACAGAATTATCTTGTGGAAATATACAGAATATCGAGGTATGAATGACTATCATTCTATTTTAAAGTGATATTCTAAGGAATGACTGCTGTTTAGACTGGAGTTGAAGCTTATAAAACGTTTAGTCTTGTAGATAAATTTTTTCGTAACTACATGGAACAGGTCAGGATGTTTTATTGGAGTATGTTCTATTGATTTTATTTGTTTTAATGTGGTATAGTCGGTTCAAGTATTAAACATTTGGTCGCAAATTGTATATCAGAATGTCCTCTACAGTTTGAAATCAAATTAATAATTTTCGAACCAATATTGATGAGTTGAAGTCATTCCCTCATCTTGCCAGAATGTCTTCTTTGCTTGAAAAGACTTTGACAGTTGCAGCCTTTGTCATCTCGTGATAACTTCGGTTTTTTAAAGAAGGTAACTATACTCATGGTATGTAACTATACTTATGGATGACTATATTGTTCTTTGCAACAGTATTCATGGAATACTTGTTGAGTATTTGTGAAGGTCATATTGTTACAGTGGTAGTTATCCATATTAAATGAGAAGACAGGAAATTATCCATACCAGTAAACATTCATAAAAAATCTAGAGTTTACCCGAGATTGATTATGGTGTAGCAACCGAAACCGGTATCTCGATTTTTGATAAATCTGTGGTTTTCCAATAATTTTCTTTCCATTCAACATTTATTAATTCTGTAATTGTTGTTCATTAGGATATCGATATCAAATGATAAAAAGTTGAAAAAATAGTACAAATTTCATAAATTTTTATTAAATTCACTATAAATTTGTTTGTTTGTATGTTTTATGAGGGTGAAGCCCACATGAGCTCATAGGCTTGTGCGTGGGTAATGAAATGTATGGTATATGACGACTACTTTGAAATTCTACTGAGAATGCAACGGAACTATAGAGCATTATTTGATTAATAAATTATGAAGTTCATGTTTTTGTTTGTACCTACTTTTGCTTACTGAGAAATAACATGGATTTTATCTATCAAATTTTATTCAATGGAACTAACAAGAATCACTACTGAAAATGGTACGGAGGTATAAAGCGTTATTTGATTTATTGAATGATAAAGGAGAACACAGGATTCAGTACTAAAAAGCTATACAACAAGTACAAAACATTTCCCAAGTTTCTACTCGAGTATAATGCTTTCTCTAAACTTTAGCAATAAATCTCCCAAATCTAGCACTCTAGAATGGTGTTTGATATTTCTCTCTTTTTCTGTTATGTGCCGATAATAGAGTAGGGTACCATGATTCTTATTTTCCTGTTAAGTCTGTTCAAGCAAAGAAGACATTCTGGCTAGATGGGAAAATGACTCCAACTCGATCAATATTGATTTTAAAATCAAAACTTTGGTCTTAAATTGTAGTTCAAGATGTTTCCTACAATCCGAAACCAAAGATATAATTTTTCAATCAATATTGACGGAGTTGGAGTCATTTTCCCAGCTTGGCAGAGAGTCTTCTTCGTTTTGACAAACTATACCTTTTAGGGAAACAATATATAGATGATAGAGTAAGAAAAAGAGTATCTGACAGGTGCAAGATTCAAATTTAGTTTCACAACTGGGAAACTACAATAAATTCTTGAACGGGAATTTATTACTGGACTAGACAATTTATCAACAATCTTGACAGATACAAATTGTATTGTAAAGTATCAGCTCACGTGCAGGATGATAGATTTTCTATTTTATAGCAACTGTATGGTTCAAACTTTACTATTTAGTGAAATTGAAGAAGTTATTCTATTACATTATTCTTGAACGAGTTTTGTATAACTCAATTTAAATCATTCGAGTATGACTCTATATGGATAAACTGAAAACTTCAATGAACAACAGGTTACATTCAAGAATCTAAACAGAGTGATACAAGTAACAAATGGAACAATCGGATTGGATAGTCTTGTATCATTATTGGTGCAATACCTTTCGATTGAATTGATTTATTTGATACATGTATTATGCCATGAATGCTCTTGAATGTATCAACTCGATAGGATATTAAAAAAATTCGCTCCGGCAGCTGGCGGTCGGAAAGAGTGCATTTCAAATTGTATGATGGCTCGAATCATATGACTTTTAATGAGCTATTCAGGGTATGAATTCAAAGGTGCCGTTTTCGAAAAACCCATAAAAAACACAATTTTTGGCATATTATTCGCCATTTTCTCCGCCATTTTTGATTGGATTTTTTTCGTTGATGGCTCAAATTGTAGGGCATAATAAGGGTATTATACACACCAATTTTCGAAACGATCAAGTTATTGGTCGATTTGTAGTGATTTTTCAAAATTTTCATCCCCTAATTTCACCCCCTACCCTTGGACCAATTTGGCTGGTTAACGAACTCGACCGAGATATTAACACTAATGATTTTTGTGCAAAATTTGGTCGCTCTCCGACAAGCCCTTCGGGAGTTATCGTGTTAACAAGAATTTGAACGGACATCAGATTCGTGTTCTGGGGGCTCGGAAACGTGTAAAAAATATATCGCATCATATATTTGCGATTATCCGGTCAAGACTAATAGTGAATTTTTTCAAATGAAATGCACTAAATTGTAATCATCGATTTATTACGGCTTGTTTGTTTAACCTATGTATTGTAGCCTATAGTTTTTATCTAGTTACTCTGTCTAGGGAAAAATCTCTTACACGTCATTATTTCGATTATTTCTCGGCTCATAGGCCACCATAGAGAGGTGCCTATTCGCCTATGGTGTACTGATTTTCACTAGTTGATTGGTACCTTCCGACACTACAATTTGAGCAACGTTTTCATTGAATTCAGTGTTAGTTAGTCAGTTTTTTAAACAGATGAATGAAATTTGAAAAGAAAATTTTATGTGTTTATCTATAAATCAGATTTTATTATTTATTTATTAATCTATTGGAAAAACACACATCGGTTGAAAGAACAGGCATAGCCCTTAGGATTTCAAAACACAATTTTCATTCAAATATTCCTAACATTTGAGGTTACAAGTTCAAATTTCTTCTTCAGCCGAAGTTTTCTCACTCAAAGAAATGATCTGGAAGTGATAATAATTTTAAAATTTTGAATTTTGAAGGGTTGATCCGAAAAACACAAAATAGTTTCAAACTTTCATTAAAATAGGAAAATTAATTTAAAAATTTAGAGCCGAAAATCATCACACACTAACACTTCCTGTAACCATGGTAAAATGGTTTATGCGAGCTCCATCACTTGATTTTCAAAAGCATATGTGGTTATCAGATGTACACATGATAAATATATTCTTTTAATCTTTTGCCTTTAAAATCCAAAGTCTCTGTGTTCTAGGACTCGATTATGGGGGATCTCGTTCAAAATTTAGGATTTCACATGGATTTCTCAGTGCATTTGAAAAAGTGTTTATATTTTTTAAAATTACTGTTTTTTTTTTAATAACGAATAGCTTCAAATATTTCAAATCAGCTTGTGAAACACCTAAGTCAACAAACGAGTAATTCTAGAAAGATAATTATAACCATCCCATTATCACTGTCAATAATTCTAATACAATATCATTATTCTCATCCAAGTTTCTCTTTTCGAAGACAATTGAAAATTTATTCCACTGAATAATTCACAATAATTTTGCTTATATGCAGACAATACCGTTGAGTGTAGTTCTGGGAAATGCGTTATTATTCTGTTTCTAGGAATTCTGCATTGAATATGATATTCAATATTCGAATGATACCGTACAATATCATTCAATCACATTTATACAATGATTGAAAACCTAGGAAACTGTAACAGTATATATATAGTCTGGTCGAGCAAAGAAGACATTCTGGCAAGGCGGAGAAATTACTCCATCTCGGTCAATATTGATTCAAAAATCATGAATTTGGTCTCAAACTATAGATCAGAGTGCTTTCTATGATTTGAGACCAAATTTAAAACTTTTAAACCAATATTGACTGAGTTGTAGTCATTTTTCTATTTTGCCAGAATGTCTTCTTTGCTCGACCAGACTGTAATAGTGTGAAGATGTATGTGAATTGTGCCGTACATGAAAAGCGTATACTACTCTTTTGATTAACAATGAAATGGCGTGGAATTCCTTACAACTTCCACGAGAAAAGGCACAGAAATGGGAACAGTATAATTGATCAAAGGAAATTGGATCGTACGAGCAAAATAATGCATTCCTGAATTTCAAATAACACCAGTAAGAGAATATGTGTTACACTTTGAATTACATTGTTCAATTTGAGTTTCCAAAAATGTTTCAATTCTATTTCTTTCACTTTGTTGTTTCAACCTTCTTTGATATTCGTCTTATTAAATTGTAAGAGTTCTTTGTGAAGGCCACAAGTTTCCAAATTCATTGCATTGTAGCTCCACTTTGAACGTACAATGTTGTAGCTTTATTGGACAGTTCTTGTAGCTTCATTAATGAAGGTGGCAGTCTCACCAAATAGAGTTCTTCGTAAAAATCTCAACAGTCACCATTTTTCAAATTCTTTGCGGTGTAAAGAATTAGAAAAGCTCTACTTTTAATTGTGGAAATTACATGAAGTCTAGTCCTTTTTATTAAGGGAGACATTCTCGAATATTATCCAACACTGGCTGCTCGTATCCACGAAACAAGTGAAGTGCCCGTATCGTTTACTGTACAGCACTTCACCTGTTCCGTGGGCACGAGCCGCCAGTGTTACCCAATATCATCCCTCTGCTTTTCCTCTTATCACAATACAATAACTCTTTTTCCTATTTTCCCTCTCAAAATCGTGATATTCTTAACACAACAGTGTGAGCATATTATCTCTATATATAAAAGCGAAATGGCACTGACTGATTCATTCATTCATTCATCACCAGAACTAAAAATCCACTGAACCGAATGCGTTCAAATTTGGCACGCATGTTCAGTTGGACGTTTAGACGCGCGCTAAGAACGGATTTTAAAAACTTTTCAAGGATACGCCAAATATTTTAGTTTTTCTATAGTTTTCCAACGTTCTCTTCATTTTTTCGAGAACCAATTGGTAGAAAATGTTGATATTTGGTGGGCAGGTTCAGATAAGGTCTAGAAATGTTGTGTTTGAATATTTTTGCAATCCGTTTAAGATTACGCCACTAATCAGGTTTTCAAAATTGTAGATGTTTTGCGGGTTGCATATTTTCCGCCTTGGAACCAATTCAATGGTTCAGCGAGATTTTAGATGAACTAATTTGGAAGATCAAGTTTGAATCATTGAATCAAGTTTCAAACTATATATACTTCCGATATACTTCCCAAGGTTACGCTTAATATTAGCATTTTACTATTTTTTTGAATTTTCGGAGTTTTCATTAGATTTTTCTAGAACAAATCGGCAGAGAATGTTGCAATTAGGTAAACAGGTCCAGATTTGGTGTAGAAATGCTGTGCTCAATAAGTTTCAAATCTCTACTGAACGGAATTTGCAGGCGAGCGAAGCGAGCCTGTTTGTCTTAGCTGACACTGACAGAGGTTTTGCAGGCGAGCGAAGCGAGCCTGTTTGACTCACTCACACTGCCTATACTGTCAGGGGTCCAGGGGGCGGAGCCCCCTGGTTAGGCGGAGAAGGCGAGCGAAGCGAGCCTGCCGGCTAGTTCTTTATGTTATACACTTGGCTTTCGCTTGGATTGAGTTTCTCATCATTTTTTTCTCTTGAAAAATTGTGAGGAACGAGTGAGAAATTACTCGAAAAAAATTACAGATTACAATATAAATTTCACCTTGTGGAATATAATTACTTATCAAGAGTATGGCGGAACTGGACAATTTTCTATTTTCTGTAGCAGTGGAGGATTGATAACACATTTTAGTTCATCAATTTACAGTTGTAATTTATTAGATAAGCTATGGTACTAATGAACAAGATTATAGCTGACCCAATGAGTTAGGCGGTTTCGTCAGTCTCTTCTACGTTATGTAACCTACAAACAGGTGATGTTGAGCATGTAATGCCTCTTTTGTTTTCAAAAAATAATCACCATAATATGGTCAATGTATGGTCAATAGGCCTACTAGCTCAATGTCAACTCTAGTCGACAACAACATCAGCTGTTGGAGCGCGCAAGAAGCAGACGAAACCGCCTGAATTTTAGACGTCAACTATGCAGATTGAATCATCAACTATGTTCAATAATGAAGCGGTGTCTTCACTCTGACGTTTCAATCAATGCAAGCGATGAGCCTGAACTAACTTTATTGAATTCCAGTCAAAAGAGATCAAATTTGATATTTATGAGAATCTCATTTGAGAATTGACGCTCTTCATTCTCTCACGTATCATTATAATTATTAATAATTATCATTATATTATTAATTTCATCTAATTTTTTATCTTGAGATTTATCAATTATCAAGCATACGATGAGGACTCATTGTCATCTTGTCTAGTCTTTTCAAATTTATTAAGACGTAATTAATTATAGCTGACGACAAACAGATCAATGGTTTTGTTTGCTCATTGTGTGCTCCAACAGCTGATAATGTCAATAATTTATTAGAGTTAACATTGAGCTAGCCTAGATCATGTTCTTGAAATCAGAAGTCACGTAGAATAACTTACATCAGCTGTTAATAGATTAAATAACGTAGAAATGGGGAGTCCGATCTCACAAGGTGTCAAATTATCTACTGATAAACTGAAAAACTTCAATAAAATACAGACGAAACCGCCTAACGTTTTGGTGACAGCTTTTATAAATTTGTTAAATTCTTATAAATTGGTTGATGAGGAACAGTTTGAGCGTTGTGCCTGTTGTAATCACCTTTTTATTCAATTTGTTGAATGAATTATTAAGATTATGATCATGAAAGCCTATCTAAATAAGTACAACTGTGTATTTCCGAATTGAATAATGATGAAATGTCATTTTACAAGTAGGCTGAGAAACATTTTTCATTTTCTGGAGGGGTTAAGAATATTCATAGCGAGGAAGAGGGTACTATAACCTTATAATGTGCTACTTGTGAAGTACTATTTCGGGTGTAGTCCGTCCAAGCGATGAAGACATTCTGGCAAAATGTAGAAATGACTTCAGCTCGGTCAATATTAGTTGAAATATGATGGATTTGGTGTCAGATTGTAGAGCAGAATGTTTTCTTCAATGTTTACTACAGAATTTTCTACATAAAATTTAAGTCACATCTATAATTTTTGAACCAATATTGCGACCTAGTTGGATTAATTTTCCCATCTTTTCAGAATGTCTTCTTTACTTAGACAGACCACCTGAAAACACTTTTTAAATGATAGTTCACTGATATCAAGAGAAATTTCATCATCCATTGCTCTATCTCCCTCTAAGGGCCGGTTTCTCCAAATACGTTTACTTGAAATTTTAGTTGAAACTATCAGTTGTCAGTGTATGGTCACTTTTATCAACTTGTGTTTCAATTCAGCCAGCTGATGGTTTAATCCAAAATTCAGATTAACTTTTTTGGAGAAACCGGCCCTAAGAGAAATTTACAATAATATGATTCGATCACATACCTATATTGATTCAATTTTGTAAAGCTACCTTCTATCAAGACGTCCTCCATTTTGCTGGAGGACACATTCTAGAGAGCCATTTTGTTAAACGGCTGCCATTGGCTGAGGCAAGCCACACCCCCAGAGTGGGAGGCTCAAACAAACAGACTCTATCACCAATAGCGACTCGAACCAAGTTCGATTTCTCAGCCATGACGATTTCTGTTCATTGCTATCGCCAATATTACCATTGCTGTTCATTGCTTGTTGTACAAGCTGCCATTTTGCCAGTTTGTCCAAGCATCCTTTGATGAGGTGTTTCTTAAAAAATATGAATTTTAAAAATTATAAATAAAACATTAACGTAACATAAATCGATGGCAATCGTCCGTAGAAGGTCTCATCAGTTTGAAAAGATTTGTAAAGGTATTCAGATCAATTGTGGAGATTTAATCGCGAACAATAATCATAGTCTTTGCAGTTGAAAAGTGGTAAAAAAATATTCTCGACAAATCTATTTCCTATAAATTTCAACTCGGAATTCAACTTTGTGACTTTAGAAATATAATAGTGTATCAACACAACATTGGCTCTATCAAACTTTATTTCAAGAGAAATAATACAGCCTTTGCCTAGTCATTTCCCCTGATTTTACTATTTTGTGTGAATAAATACAAATAAATAGATAAAAATTTATGAAATTATCCTCTCAATTACTATCAAACCCCTTTTCAAACGTTTTTCCAACAATTTTAACACATCTATCATATAGATTGATACACAGTATTATAAAAGAATAAATATTTTAAGGTTCAAATAAACAATACTCTAGTTTTTTTGTTTGTCAATGTCTCAACAGCCTTTGAAGGGCTCAGGCCTACCAGCCGGTTGCCAGTTTCACATTCACTCCACCATACTTGAGTACTAAATTATTTTTGAGAGAAGACTCAATCGAAAAAACAATTCTTTGAAACTAAATTTTGAAACATAAAGTTGACAAATTTCTACCATGTAATGTAACAATCAAAGCACTTCTTTTTGACATGTGATAATTTTATTGCAATGTGTTTGACATAATAGTAATGTCGAAGCTAAATTTTTACAACTCCAAAATTCTTTCTCACTAACAAGTAACGAAATTTATTTCCTTTTTTCCCTGCTACATTTACAACTTCACATTCAACATTTTCACTAATCATGTTACAAAACTCTTTCGCGTCTTTTTTACTTTGGGTGTAATTTTTCTACCTGGTTTCTATTCTGACATTTAAATTCACAAAAGTCACCTTTTCGTTCCACTGGCGGCTCGTACCCACAAAATAGGTGAAGTGCCCGTATCTTTTACTGTACAGCACTTCACCTGTTTCGTGGGCACGAGCAGCCAGTGGATGCGATTCTAATACTGTTTTCGGTCAGTAGGAGACTTTCCTCGAAATCAAACCTGTCATAATACTTGTTTCTCCGTTTTCAGCAGGTCGACTTTTAATGAGAATAGCAATCAAATTACACTTCGAAAAACCCTTTCTCAGAATCAAATTCTTTCTTACATTTAAAAAAAATTCAAAGTGGCAATCAAACCTCGTTACGTAAATTCCTTTTCCACGAAATCCAATTATTTTTCATTCACACATTGTTCACAATTGAAATTATCAATCAAGTTGCACTTTCCACATTTATTTCCAACAGCTGATAGCACCAATCAGTAAGTTTAGTCTGGCCAAGCAAAGAAGACATTCTGGCAAGATTGGAAAATGAATGCAGCTCAGTCAATACTTGTTCAAAAATTATCAATTTGTTTTCAAATTGTAGGGAACATTCTAATCTACAATTTGAGAACGAATTTATAATTTTAGAACTAATATTGACCGAGCTGGACTCATTTTCCCATCTTGCCAGAATGTTTTCTCTGCTTTAAAAGACTATACGATGTTGTTTAAAGGAACAAACTTTTTAGCTGTCCAATAAGGTAGTTGAACGTTTCCAATTTCACTAACTTCCGAATCTTGTTAGAAACCAACAAACGTTTTTTTATTCTAGAACTCTCTGTCGGACATGATTAAACCGCAACGTTGAAAGTTTGAAACGTTATTCATCTCCTAGTGGTTCACTAACTCCTCAAGCTATAGTCTGTCTAAGCAAAGAAGACATTCTGGCAAGAAAGGAAAATCACTCCAGCTCGATCAGTATTGGTTCAAAATTATAAATTGTGCTACAAATTGTAGGGAAGATTGTTTCCTACATTTTGAAACCAAATTTGTAAGTTTCAAAACAATATTGACCGAGCCCTAGTCATTTTTACATCTCCCCGGAATGTCTTTTTTGCTTGGACATACGTTTTTCATCTCCTAGAACTGATACGATCGTTTTCTATCTCTTTCAGCTGATGCGTTTATACGTTCTTCAATCTCCCACAGCTGTAACTGAGAATTGTCATTGAAAATTTCTAAAATGTGAGAATGGTATAATATTGTCATTAAATTGGTATTGTGGATACTGGAAGAGCTAAAATGTGGAAGCTGTGTGATATCTACTGGGTTCATCCTTACACTGGCGGCTCGTACCCACGAAACAGGTGAAGTGTTGTACAGTAATAGATACGGGCACTTCACCTGTTTCGTGGGCACGAGCCGCCAGTGCATCCTTATCAGATAAGTCTATTTCACTTTAATGCCTAGTTTATATGATGCCAATTAGCGAGAAGATTGTCTTCTGCCAATTGTCTTATGGAATTTACAGTTGATGTGAGGTACCTATTGATTTGATTTTAATCTTTTGATTTTGAAACCATCATCTAGGCACTGCCAAATAAATAAAAACTTCAATTGACAATATCAGCTGTTTGCGCCCGGCATCAGTTGTCTTATGAAAATTGCCGCGCCAATTGGCATCGTATATACTGGGCATTACTGTATCTTGTAAGTGACGTAACCTACTAGTAGCTGTAAGTAGCTAGTATCTAGTAGCTGTACTAGCTCTACTAAAGAGGTAAGGCTTTAATTATTTTGTAAACATCATCTAGACATAGAATTACAACTATTATTCAACAACATCAGCTGTTGGAGCGCGCAAGTATAGCAGACGAAACCGCCCAACTTTTTGGAATCAACTTCAGTATAATCCATTACCCACGCACAGGCCCAAGAGCCCATGTGGGCATCACCCTAAAAAAATCTTGGATAAGCTAGATAGAGCTATAAAGAATGTAAATTCACATTCACTGTATGTAGAATAATTCTACAATTTAATAGAATACATATAGAATAATTCTGTAATAATAATAATAAATAATTATTATACCATACAGTCTTTATAGATGGATCCATGAAACTGATTGCAAAAATAAGATTGAACAGCATTCATCTCACATTAGATCCCGATTAATATTAAATTTGATAAGATTTCTTTGTAGTTATTCCATTTCTTCAATATCGATTCAAATTTCAGTGGCCATGAACCTCTGCAACTATTTTCAGCCGTAAAAACCCATTTGATAAATAAGAACATAAATCTAGCAAGTTTTTATTGTTGTATAGAGTGAGAAGAATGGAGCTACCTGAAAATATAGATAGAAATCACTGGCGGTAAAGTGTAAAGGTGAAGTGCTCGTATCGTTTACTGTACAGCACTTCACCTGTTTCGATAGAAATACGAACCGAACGCACGCTGAGAAAGAATAAGATAACTTTTTTTAGGTGAAAATGAGCTTTTTCCACTTTTTTCGTAGGCTACTAGAAAGAGAGGGGAAAAGGAAAGAAACGCGGAAGAAGAGAGAAGAAGGTGGGTAATGTGAGGAAGAATTAAGCGGAATTCTATAGTCTGGTCAACCAAAGAAGACACCCTGGTAAAATATGAAAATGACTCCAGCTCGGTCAATATAGGTTTAAAAATTATGAATTTGTTTTTAAATTGTAGTAAACATTCTGATCTACAATTTATGACCTGATTCATAATTTTTGAACAAGTATTGACTGATCTGGAGTCATTTTCCCATCTTGCCAAAATGTCTTCTTTGCTTGAACAGACTGACTATACCACCCTTAGAGAACAACCGTTAAATCACTATGATTGATGATATACTCTTTAAACCCCTTTACAGGTTCTTGCTGACTAGAAATGAAAAGCTCTAGCGTAGAATTCATTTTTTGCATAATGCATGTTGGACTTAATTGTCAGTGTATTATAAATATTTTATTCTTTCAAATAAATGAATGAATAATTTTATCGACTTTCGACATTCGACTGCTTTATTGACTGTCTAGGAATAAAAGGCGTAGAATAAGATCAAAGTAGTATTCCAATCATATTTCATTTTAAACTTAATTATTATTTATTACCCGAGTAATGGGTATATTGTATCCTTTCAAATAAATAATTATACCCTGCTTTATCAGCTGCATCGAAAAATACTCAAAGTTCCAGATTCGCTCCACTTTCATTCATGATACAACTTTCAAGGAACGTAAAACTGGAGATTAGCTGAAATATCAGGATGAATTTTGAGGGACAAAAGAAAATCACTAGCGTGTATTGATGCGAAAAATTGTAAGGGAATTTTCATTATTTTGAGTACCTTGAAGCTGATGAATTCCAAGTATGGAAAGTAGCAAATACCTTGACGTGCTAAATTTCAATTCATCTCCCTAATAATCTATAAATTATCAGATTATCTTAGTTATTGATTGGATTTTATTGGTTCTTCAGTGTTTAATATTATTAACAGTGATTATGATTCATGATTAAGTTAGTGAAAGTACAATCAATAATGCTTTGCTTCACTGGCGGCTCATACTCACGAAACAGGTGAAGTGCCCGTATCTTTTACTGTACAGGACTTCACCTGTCTCCTGGGCACGAGCCGCCAGTGCTTTGCTCCAATATTGTTCATTTATTCTACTGAGTAACACTGTGATCACTGAATGATATCATCACCTGAGAGAAAGAAATTGGAGTAGTTATGAGAATTAATCACTATAATTCTGTCCTTGGAACTTTGGAAGATTTAGAATTTCCAAGTTCTTCAACTTATACCTTTGGTGTATGGGTATATTTAGTATGAAATTTCATATTCGGAGTTCATTATGTTATGAAATTAACTCAAGAATATAACAGCTTTTTGCTTGGAAGCCTGTTTACTCTTATGCCTGTAGACAGGGCCCTCGCGTGGTTTTTTGGCGCCATGTGCGAGATTTTGGCAGGCGCCCTCACCCCTTACTACCAGACGAATGCAATACAACATATAATAATAATAATAATATTCGAATAATATAATATCCAACATATTATTATGATATATTCGAAGACAAACATGATTCAAGATGCCTCACATGTCCACATTTATCTAATAAGCAATCTCAATGTTCGCATATGGTGTGGCAAGAAGGATTATGGGGATGTGCTTATTTTAATGTATCTCAACGTATTGTTTCGTATTTTCATGTATTTAATTCGTGATAAGCAAAAACTTACAGGAATTAATAGAAATAGCTACATTGAGCAAAACTGTCACATTGTACCGTACTTTATCATGAAAATGTCGAATTTTTAATTATTGATAAATTTTTTTATTATTTGTTTGAAAGCACATCAGGCAGGAAATAATACATTTTTCACAGAAAAATATTGGGTTACATCATAAATATATCATTATTCACTGGAAATAAAGATGTTTTAAGAGAAAATCGGAAACTCAATAACAAGCAAATTGAAGATTTCAGCCATTTTCACTGCTCCACCCAACTTTATTGAATAACATTCGGAATAGTTCTGAATTCAGCCAGCAGATGGCAGTAGCAATAGGTTGACTTGCTTCGACTTCCATTGGACACGCCTCCAAGCTCCGCCTACGATCAAAATGGCCGAGAAGATCGGTTAGAAAAGTTCCCAAATTTAACCAGTAGATGACAGCAGTTGACGGGTGATGTTTCAGATATGATTTGAACACGCCTTCATGCCCCGGCTGCTCTTTTCTTATTGGTTGACGGTGTTTCGTGATTTCTGTCATAGAAAATAACTGCTAGCAAGAAAATGGTGGATGGTGTAACATATGAGAATATGATTTCGCACTCCCATCTTATACTTATTAATTCGTTTTTTTATAGCCTACGATTGAATATAATGGAATAGAAGTCAAACTATTTATGATGTAATACCGACCTTATGACAGAAAAATGTTTGAAAAACTACAACAATTCATTAAAATTATTAGGGATAAGTTTTTATCGGGGACTGGCTTGTGATTGGTCGACAGCGTGTAAGGTGGTTGTCAGCCAACAATAGAATTAAATTCAAGAGGGGCGTTTTGTGGCTTGCTTCATACATTGATAGTGGCTTTTCAATTGATCAATGCATTGTTATGAATGAGTTTATGCAGAGGAAATAATTTCTTGTGGATTCAAGTTGTTGGTGAAATAAGTTTCTCATCAAATAAGTTGAAAAATTATTCTTATAGTACAATTGAAATTTTTACAATTCCCGTTTTTCATCAGCCGCCGCGGCGCCCCCTTGGCCTGGCGCCCAGTGTGGTCGTCGCCCACTCCGCACACCCCACGCGAGGACCCTGCCTTGGAAATATTATTATTCAATAAATATAATGATAATGCTAAACAATAATATGAATAGTCAAAGTTCGTTCCTATTCACATAAGAAAGTTGATTGCCATAAGATTTAGTGGTGCATTCTGAACATAAACTTATTATTTTTAAGTGTAGTTTTGGTTTTTATTCAAAGTTTTGGAAAAACTATCGAATTTCAAGCTAAACTGATCAAGAACAGATTTATCCAACTATAGAATCTCTGAGCTAGTTCACTCAAACAGAAGCAATCAAATGCAGTGGACAAGTCCGACGATTGGGAACCACTGGCGGCTCGTGCCCACGAAACAGGTGAAGTGCTGTACAGTGAAAGATACGGGCACTTCACCTGTTTCGTGGGTACGAGCCGCCAGTGTTGGAAACGGAATCTAGAGTAGCGGTAAAAGCTTTCTCCACTTTGCACCTTGCAATAGGAGGGTCATGCATAATTCAAATTTGAAGTGCATTCTGTTTCCCCAACTATTGTTGATTCAGCATTAGTTGGGAAAACTCTTCCGAACTAATCAAAGCTGAGTTCTTCAAGTTGTAGAACGTCCTCACGTTGATATTTGAAACCCTGTTCTTCTTCAAAAGTACTTTCCAATTATTTAGAATGGGGCTTGTTACGAACAAGCTACGAGAGATTTTCTTCATTTATTCATTGGAGTTCCAGGAATAGCAATGTAAGACACTGGCGGCTCGTGCCCATGGAAAAGGTGAAGTGCTGTACAGTAAAAGATACTCGCACTTCACCTGTTTCGTGGGTACGAGCCGCCTGTGATGTGAGATGATTCGAGAATTGCTTGCAAATATAGCTTATCCTTTAACTTACACAAAAGTCAAACTCTCAAGTGTTTGAGTGAAGTCATTCTTTCGCTTGTTAAAAATCTTTGAATAGTAAATTTGATGACAAAGTGTTAGGCGATTTTTTTTCATCTCTCCTACGTGATAAAACCTACTCACAGCTGGAGTGAAGCATCCACTGTCTCTTTAGATTTCAAATACATCATCTAGGCATAGCTGAATGACAATTTTTATTGACAACATCAGCTGTTGGAGCGCTCAGTGAGCAGACTTTCAACTTGGACTATAGTTAACTCTATGGCGTCAGGTATAGTCTGTCCAAGCAAAGAAGACCCTCTGGCAAGATGGGAAAATTACTCCAGCTTGGTCAATATTTGGACAAGAATTATAATTGTTATCTTAATAGTAGAACAGATGTTTCCCACGATATTAGAGATCGAATTGATAGTTTTTGAACCAATATTTATCGAGCTGGGATCATTTTCCCATCTTGCCAGAGTGTTTTCTTTGCTTGGACAGACTGTATCATTACTAATCACATATTTCAGTTTTTTCAATGTTTTAAGGACTGACTGCGAGCGTGACCCATTTTGAAACCTTCAATTAACGGAGGATATTCATTTCCAACTCGTATACTTTGGTGAAGTCATTACATTTAACTCTCATTATATAGAAGTTATCTATAAATTTTAGTTATTTAAAAATAATACTTAATGGTGAGAATATTAAGTCAAGACAGAGTCTGTGTATCTCACTGGCGGCTCGTGCCCACTAAACAGGTGAAGTGCCCATATCATTCACTGTACAGCAGTTCACCTGTTTCGTGGGCACGAGCCGCCAGTGGTGTATCTATGGTTCAATGCTTTCCAACCTTTCTCAACATATTTAATAAATAATCCATACAAGCTATTCAGTATTGATCGTTTGTGAGGATTCTGCTTAAAATTATCAAGTCAAATTGAATGTTACTGAAATTAGTAAATTGAATATCTAGAGAGAAATAGTTTAGTATTAGCCGAGTGTCTCTCTTTTACTTTTGTGATTGCATTCATGAATAAACAATTGTTGAATCAATAAATTGAATATCAATACATTTAATCATTGATATAATAGAATTAAGGAAATTTAGTTAATAGTAATTATTATGTTGTATTGTATAGTAATGAAACGTCTTCTAAGGGATTGAAGAGTTTTATCGTATCCTGTATCAGATCCAATTGAGATTTGTATAAATTTTGCATTCATTACATCACCGTTTTTCGTATTTTTCACTAGAAGTTTCTATTTTGTGAAATTTATAGAATAATTTGTTCTACTAATTTCATTCATATAGTAATGTAAAATCTAAGCTGAATTTTGTTATCTATTTGAATAAAGTAATCTTATCTAATCAAATGAAATTTAGTTTGAAACTTCTTGTCTATTATTGAATGATTCTCATCGTATCCTGCATATAATTCAATGGAGTTTGTTTTCTAGTTTATCAACCTGATAGTTGATTGAATCGAGGACATACGGCTTGAGGAGGACAGAAATTCTAATTTGCTCCTGCAAAAAACTAATTTCCATCGGTTGAACTGAAGGATTTCACAAGCTTATTGGAATTATATTTTTCTTATAATTTTTCTAAACTTTTTTTCTCGGTATTTTAGCCCCTTTAGAAGAAGGTCTCTTAAGAAGACGTTGTACTCTTTTAAGAGTTTATTTCCAATCAACTGTCATATTATTGAAAGAAAATAAGAAAAAACTCCCCTCCACTTCATTACAATACAATAGTAGAGAAAAGTCTGTCCAATAGAGACACTCTGGCAAGATGGGATAATGACTCCAGCACGGTCGATATTGGTTCAAAAAATTAAACATTTGCTATCAAATTGTAGAACAGGATGTTTTCTACAATTTGACATCAATTGTAGAATATTTTTAACCAATATTGACTGAACTGGAATCATTTTCCTATTTCACCAGAATGTCTTCTTTGAAAGACTTAGTCTTTCTCGGATTCTCTCAGGTCAAGATTCACTTAATAATTGCCCTTGACTCAGTGACTGAAAATAATGCCTCGTTCTTTTTCTAAATTTCTTTGTTATGTCTTTCCCAATACGCTCTGATAAATTCAACTTCTGATAATAATTGGAATTGTCATAGTACTGTGATGTAAGAGTCCTTCTCTGATCATCCAACTCCTTTTTCCTCGAAAATGTACTTAATAAAGATCTTTCAGCCATTGTCTTTCTCTATTGCTTTTCTGTTTGAAGAGAGAGAGTAGAGAATAAGGAGCATGCTTCAAGGAATATTGGAGATATTGTTTGGATGACATCTGTTGAGAAAGAACAAATAATAGAGAGACGAGCTGAGCTCTTATTGGACAGAAATCAAGTACTAACCCTGTCTCTTCTAGCCAGTTCTCTGGTCCAAGGTAGTTGATGTTCACTATTGTTGACATATATTTTCACTATTTTCACTGTTCACTATTGTTGACCTATATTTTCCCGAAGAATTGGAGCTTCGTACCTGAAAGTAGGAGTTTGTATTCTACAAACTATTATAAATAGGAGAAGTAAACTTGTATTTTTTATTAATGGAAGTTGATAAGAGTCAGAATCCAAAGAAAAACTTAAATGGCGGCGATTATGTAAATCTCACTCGAAACTCGAATAAGCGATCAAAAATCGAAAAATCGCTAACAAACACAAATTTTTCACTTGTGCTATGTTTTGTCAATTTTGCGATTTTCGATCGCTATTCCTGAGATTGGGGTGAGATTTACACAATCACCGCCACTTAACTTTTTCTTCAGAATCCGACTCTCTTAAACTTCCATTGATAAAAAATATAACTTTATGATTCCTTATTTAGTTATAACCCTTATTGTTGAAAACTGGCTGTTTTTTAGCATATTTTCCCAATTATCTTAAAGTTACAAACTTCAAACTGGTTTCATTGTATTCCTCAGCTAAGTTTACATAGGAATTGATTACTTTAGAACCCAAGTGAAGCCTCTAAAAAATTAGAAAAAATTAATATTTTTGGAAAAATCTCCGCCATTGTCAAAGCGTTTTTAGGGGTTGGTCCCATGGAACTTTTTTTTTCTAATTGGTGTAAGGAATCAGCCTGAGAAGTATTGCACATTCCTCCTGAAACACCCTGAATAAGATATTTGTTATCAGTAGCACTTAACTATGGTAAGTATGGTACTCAAGTAGTACATCAATTTGTAATGAATTTATAGTTTCTCTATAGAATTAATAAAATTAATTATATAGAGTATTTGTTATTAGTAGTTATAAACTATGGTTTGACAATATCTTGGTTCAATTCTATATACTACGACAATTAGACCTTAACAACCAATTAAGAAATTCATTTCCAATAATATATAAATCATTTGAACGTTTCTCCACTTTATCGCGAAGTTATAACGGTGATAATTTATTGATAAAACTTAATAGAACTACGAATAACACGTCATTGTGTTAAAAGGGCTCACTGTGTTACGAATCAAGTTACTTGAACTTCTTCAGAGTGAGTGCAACCTGCTGGTATAGTCTGTAGAAGCAAAGAAGAGCCTCTGGTAAGATGAGAAAATGACTCCAGCTCTGTCAATATTGGTGAAAAAATTATTGATTCAGTCTTAATTGTAGGGAACATTCTGATCTACAATTTGAAACAAAATCAATTATTTTTGAACCAATATTGACCGAGCTGGAGTCATTTTCTCATCTCAGCAGAGGCTCTTCTTTGCTTGGACAGATTGATTACATTAGAGAGAGGAAAATTGCACTCAGAAAACAAAGATAAGCATTTGAATCAAGATATAGTCTGTACAAGCAAAGAAGACATTCCGGCAAGATGGGAAAATTACTTCAGCTCGATCAATATTGCTTCAAAAATTGTTGAATTAGTCTCTTATTGTAATGAACATTTTTATCTGCTATTTGAGACAGAAATTGTAATTTTTGAACCAGTAGTGACCGAGTTGGAGTCGTTTTCCCATCGTGCCAGAATGTCTTCTTTGCTTGGACTGACAATACGAAACCCCTCTCCATGAGTAGAGAAGGAAAACAAGATCAAAATCCTTTTCATCAGGGGTTGTGAATGTAATAGTGGTACAAACTCCGACCACCAGAATGCGCTAGCTGCAAGCAACACAATAATATTCTACGTCTGAAACACATTTACACGATCTCTATTTCAGCGATTCTTCTTCTTCTTCTCCTTCTTCTTCTTCTTCTTCTTCTTCTTCTTCTTCTTCTTCTTCTTCTTCTTCTTCTTCTTCTTCTTCTTCTTCTTCTTCTTCTTCTTCTTCTTCTTCTTCTTCTTCTTCTTCTTCTTCTTCTTCTTCTTCTTCTTCTTCTTCTTCTTCTTCTTCTTCTTCTTCCTTCTTCTTCTTCTTCTTCTTCTTCTTCTTCTTCTTCTTCTTCTTCTTCTTCTTACTTCTCTTCTACTCTCTCTTATCTTTCCTTCTCTCTTCCTTCTTCTTCTCCTTCTCCTCCCTCCTTCTCCTTCTCTCCTCTTCTTCCTTCCTTGACCTCCGTCTTCACTTCCTTATATGTTTTCTCTTCTTCTTCTCCTCTTCACTTCTTCTTCTTCTTCTTCTTCTTCTTCTTCTCATCTTGTTCTTCTTCTTCTTCTTCTTCTTCTTCTTCTTCTTCTTCTTCTTCTTCTTCTTCTTCTTCTTCTTCTTCTTCTTCTTCTTCTTCTTCATCTTCTTCTTCTTCTCCTTCTTCTTCTTCATAACATTCTTCACCTTCTTCTCTTCTTCTCCTCCTCTTCATCCTCCTTCTCCTCCTCTTTCTACTTCTCCTGTCCTTGTAAGTACAGAATACGATTAGACTCTTGTTGTTGAATAGGATTGTGTGTGGTATCATTTTGTATTTTCATTTAATACGATTATACTCTCCAATTGATTCAACTTTCGACCTGGCGTGACTCATGTGAGATGGAGATACAATGTAATTGGATTCGGAAGTTACATCAAATTGAGTAAAGCCGTTAACAGCTCTACACGTCGGTTGCGTGCTCTTGAGAAAGTATAGTCTGTTCAAGGAAAGAAGACATTCTGACGAAACAGGAAACAGATTTCAGCTCTAGCTTGATCAATATCGGTTAAAAAATTACAAATTAAGTCTCAAATTGTAGAGCAGAATGTTTTCTAGAATTTGAGTACAGATTACTAATTTTTGAACCAATATTGACCGAACTGGAGTCATTTTTCCATCTTATCAGAATGTCCTCTTAGTTTGAACAGACCATTATAAAGACCCACGCAATTCTCGAATCTCACTTACCACTGAACGAGCAAACAAGAGATATAGTGTGTTCAAGTGAAGAAGACATTCTGGCAAGATGAGAAAATGACTTCAGCTCAGTCAATATTGATCTAAAAATTGAAACTCTACTATCAAATTGAAGAGAATATTCTGATCTACAATTTGAGACCAAATTTATAATTTTTGAACCAATATTGTCCGAGCTGGAGTCATTTTTCCATGTTGCCAGATTGTCTTCTTCGTTTGGACCGTCTATATTATTTGTCTCTCTGTTCTTCAGGTTTGTGTTTGCATCTTCAGTGGAAAGCTTTTGAATTCTGCGATGACAGAAAAGAGAAGACTAAGGATTGTGTCCCGTTAAGTTTCGATATTAAAATACATTATATTAGAGAAGAAGAAGAAGAAGAAGAAGAAGAAGAAGAAGAAGAAGAAGAAGAAGAAGAAGAAGAAGAAGAAGAAGAAGAAGAAGAAGAAGAAGAAGAAGAAGAAGAAGAAGAAGAAGAAGAAGAAGAAGAAAGAAGAAGAAGAAGAAGAAGAAGAAGAAGAAGAAGAAGAAGAAGAAGAAGAAGAAGAAGAAGAAGAAGAAGAAGAAGAAGAAGAAGAAGAAGAAGAAGAAGAAGAAGAAGAAGAAGAAGAAAGAAGAAGAAGAAGAAGAAGAAGAAGAAGAAGAAGAAGAAGAAGAAGAAGAAGAAGAAGAAGAAGAAGAAGAAGAAGAAGAAGAAGAAGAAGAAGAAAGAAGAAGAAAAAGAAGAAGAAGAAGAAAAGAAGAAGAAGAAGAAAGAAGAAGAAAAAGAAGAAGAAGAAAGAAAGAAGAAGAAGAAGAAGAAGAAGAAGAAAGAAGAAGAAGAAGAAGAAGAAGAAGAAGAAGAAGAAGAAGAAGAAGAAGAAGAAGAAGAAGAAGAAGAAGAAGAAGAAGAAGAAAGAAGAAGAAGAAGAAGAAGAAGAAGAAAGAAAGAAGAAAGAAGAAAGAAGAAGAAGAAGAAGAAGAAGAAGAAGAAGAAGAAGAAGAAGAAGAAGAAGAAGAAGAAGAAGAAGAAGAAGAAGAAGAAGAAGAAGAAGAAGAAGAAGAAAGAAGAAGAAGAAGAAGAAGAAGAAGAAGAAGAAGAAGAAAGAAGAAGAAGAAGAAGAAGAAGAAGAAGAAGAAAAAGAAGAAGAAGAAGAAGAAGAAGAAGAAAAAAGAAGAAGAAGAAGAAGAAGAAAAGAAAAGATAAAAAGAAGAGAAGAAGAAAAGAAGAAAGAAGAAAAAGAAGAAGATAAAAGAAGAATGAGAAAAAGAGGATAAAGAAGATGAGACTGAGTGTATGAGTCTGTGCAAGCAAAGAAGAGCCAATGCCAAATGGGAAAAAGACTCCAGCTTGGTCAATATTTGTACAACAATTATAATGAATGGTTTCAATGGTAGATCAAATTGTCTCCTACAATTTGAGATTGAATTGATGATTTTTGAACCAACATTAACCGAACTTGAGTCATTCTCCCATCTTGCCAGAGGTTCTTCTTTGCATGGACAAACATTTAATCTTTAAAAAAACTCATTTTTTGGAATAACAGTTGTAATGGCACACCCACACACCCATTGAATCAAAACTTGTTGATCCGTATTCAAAGCCAGCATCAACGGATATCATTTCCAAATCCAATATCCCAATCCAATTTGAATTTCTCAGAAAATTCATAATTTTCACCAATAGGAAGATCTCCGATTGAGTATTCGAAACCACTTCGTGACGAAAAAAGATTTCGAAATAAAACTTTTTTCCCACCTCTAAATAAAATCTGATCAATCAAAGAAGACATTCTGGCAAGATGGGAGAATGACTCCAGGTCGGTCAATACTCATTCAAACATTATAAATTCAATTTAGAATTGTAGTTAAAAAAGTTATGTACAATTTGAGACAAAATTTCCAGTTTTTGAACCAATATTGACCAAGCTGGAGTCATTTTTCCATCTCATCAGAATGTCTACTTTGCTTGCACAGACTATAATAAAGTGCGTCGTTTCCCAATGGATACGCTACCCTTCGTAATTGTGTCTTTCCCGTGAATGAGTTCATACAAGCACGGTATTTTCATTTTTTTCTCGAAATGAAAAGCTCTCAATGTTTGGGATCCGTTCAATTTTTATCTAAATAGAATAACAGGATCTGAACAACAATGGGTTTCGATTTCTATCGCAGTTTATCTTTTCAAGTACTTTTTTTATTCTTTCTCTTCTGAATGTGGCATCGGAAATTGATGAAAATGAAAAGAAAGCCTCTCAATTCAGTTTCTCAAACATTCTATTATTATTTTATAGTATGGTGTACCCTATTGAATACAACGATATCCTACTGTAGTCTGTTCAAACAAAGAAGACCCTCTGGCAATATGAGAAAATGACTCAAGCACGGTCAATTTTGTTTCACAAATTATCCTATTATATTATGCGAGTAATTTCTGTATGTATGTATTGTCAGATGACATGGGGTTGAGATCGATGATTGGGCTTAAATGTAGCTGAAATAATTCAATATTTGATGAAAGCGCCGGATGCTGTCGGTAGAATATGGCTCCAATATCAATTCAACGCTGCCAATATCACAGACATGGAAATAAGAATGATTCACGTTCAAGCAGTACGTGCAAAAATTCGCAAATATAATTTTATTTACGAATTTAAGAACCCCTCGCCTTGACTGAAAATCAGCAATTGATATTAACTAGCCGGCAGGCTCGCTTCGCTCTGAACCCCCTGAACCCCCGACAGTATCAGCAGTGTCAGTGAGTCAAATGGGCTCGCTTCGCTCTGAACCCCCTGAACCCCCGACAGTATCAGCAGTGTCAGTGAGTCAAATAGGCTCGCTTCGCTCTGAACCCCCTGAACCCCCGACAGTATCAGCAGTGTCAGTGAGTCAAATAGGCTCGCTTCGCTCTGAACCCCCTGAACCCCCGACAGTATCAGCAGTGTCAGTGAGTCAAATAGGCTCGCTTCGCTCTGAACCCCTGAACCCCGACAGTATCAGCAGTGTCAGTGAGTCAAATAGGCTCGCTTCGCTCTGAACCCCCTGAACCCCCGACAGTATCAGCAGTGTCAGTGAGTCAAATAGGCTCGCTTCGCTCTGAACCCCCTGAACCCCCGACAGTATCAGCAGTGTCAGTGAGTCAAATAGGCTCGCTTCGCTCTGAACCCCCTGAACCCCCGACAGTATCAGCAGTGTCAGTGAGTCAAATAGGCTCGCTTCGCTCTGAACCCCTGAACCCCGACAGTATCAGCAGTGTCAGTGAGTCAAATAGGCTCGCTTCGCTCTGAACCCCTGAACCCCGACAGTATCAGCAGTGTCAGTGAGTCAAATAGGCTCGCTTCGCTCTGAACCCCTGAACCCCCGACAGTATCAGCAGTGTCAGTGAGTCAAATAGGCTCGCTTCGCTCTGAACCCCCTGAACCCCCGACAGTATCAGCAGTGTCAGTGAGTCAAATAGGCTCGCTTCGCTCGCCTGCATAACCTCTGTCAGTGTAAGCTGAGACAAACAGGCACGCTTCGCTCGCCTGAAAATTCCGTTCAGAAGGGATTAAAAATTCATTGAACACAGCATTTCTAGACCTAATCTGGACCATTTTACCAAATTCCAACATTCTCAACCTATTTATTCTCAAAAAATCCAAGATAAACTCGCTTCGCTCGCCTGCATAACCTCTGTCAGTATAAGCTGAGACAAACAGGCTCGCTTCGCTCGCCTACAAATTCCGTTCAGAAGGGATTCAAAACTTATTGAACACAGCATTTCTAGACCTAATCTGGACCTGTTCAAATTTCGACATTTTCTACCAATTTATTCTCGAAAAATCCAAGAAAAACTCTGAAAATTCAAAAAAATAGTGAACGCTAATATTGAGCGTAGCCTTGGAAAGTATATCGGACATAGTTTGAAACTTGATCCAATATCTTCCAAATTAGTTCATCTATAATCTCGCTGAACCATTGAGTTTACAATAAGGATTGGTCGTATCAAGGCAGAAGATATGCAACCCGCAATACATCTACAATTTAAAAAACTGGCGTAATCTTGAACGGAATTCAAATAAAATATTTTAACACAACATTTCTAGACCTTATCTGAATCTGGCTACCAAATATCAACATTTTCTACCGATTGGTTCTCGAAAAAATTGAGAAAACGCCGAAAAAGTATAGAAAAACTTAAATATTTGGCGTATCCTTGAAAAGTTTCCAAAATCCGTTCTTAGCGCGCGTCTAAACGTCCAACTGAACATGCCTGCCAAATTTGAACGCATTTGGTTCAGTGGATTTTTAGTTCTGGTGATGAATCAGTCAGTCAGTCAGTGCCATTTCGCTTTTATAGATATAGATCGAGTCCTGTGGCAGTTGGTGTGCGATTTCAAGTCCTCCGTGGATAATATCTCCAAATCTAGCTGCTGCAAGTTACCTTAGAGAAGCTTCTCTATGTGCTTTCAAGCAAACTAATAGAATCTATTATACTGTATAATAATATAAAAGAGTAAGTTAATCAATAATTGAAAATCTAATATTTTAATGATAAAGTACGGTGCAATGTGACAGTTTTGCTCAATGTAGATAGCCTTAAGTTATTTTTTTATTAATTCCTGTAGGCTTTTGCTCATCATATATCTAATAGCCTACATTAAAAATACGAAACAATACATTAGAATAAGCAAGTCCATACCATTATTTTTGCAACACCACATGCAACTTTGGGATTGCTTATTAAAAGAATGTGAGGCAGATAGAATCATGTTTGGCTTTGAATATATTATAGTAAATTTATGTTGGATTGCATTTGTCTGGTAGGCCTAAGGAGGGGGGGCACCTGCCAAAATCTCGCAAAGGGCACCAAAAAACTACATGATGGCCCTGATTATTCTAATACGGTATTGTCCTCAATAATTATCAATATTTATTGATAAAAGCGACTTAGTAACTTACTCAGTTTCGGAACAGGAATAATGAATATTATACCAAATTATTTTCAACAATTTTGTGATGAATTGATTGTATTTTGAAGGTTGATTTGGAAGTAAAAAGTTACACAAGCTCAAGATACGCGTACATTGAAAAACTGATTAATGAAAAACACCTCACACAAGTGAAAAAATTTTTATCTACGGGCATATCAAAAAGTTCCTGTTTCAGTTTTACAATCTAAATTGAAATGGCTATCATTTCAAAACAGAATTTCAGGACTGTATCGAAAACCTGTAGATAAAATAGTGTATGCAACGGTTGTATTCAGCCTTTAACGCACTCGATGATATATTTAGAGCACTTGCTTACGCTCACTTTGCTCGCTGCTCGTGCTCTCACTTACATCTCACTCGTGCGTTAAAGGCTCTCAACAACCGCTGCATAAACTACTATAACAAGCTTTTGTTCATTAAAAACGTATAAAGAATGATTGGAGGTCACAGAGATCATCACAGCGAACTTTTCTGACTTATATAGAATAGATTTGTATGAAACAAAAGTATATCTATAGTCTCTCCAAGCAAAGAAGACCTTCTAGTAAGATAAGAAAATGACTCCAGCTCGGTCAATATGTGTTCAAGAAATATTGATTGTCTCTCAAATTGTAGATCAGTATGTTTCCTACGATTGAGACCGATTTTGAACCTATATTGACCGAGCTGGAGTCATTTTCTCATCTTACCAGAGGGTCTTCTTTGCTTGGACAGACTATATCAAACATTGTCGAACACATAGTTCCCACAACATTACTGATATGATTGATATATGATTCCCCATTACACATTACACATTGAGTATGATTTTACAAAGTCATAAACGCTCGGGGTTATGAGTTATCATGCTGATCCATCAATAATAAACACACTCATCAATCACACACATATTCACAACTATAATGACATATTCTCTATGATAGGGCTTGTGTTATGTATGAAATCATATGCCAATATCAGTATATATGTCATATGCCAATAGATTAATGTTGTTCGCTGTTATTTACCCTTGAAAATGACGCCAATTCGCCGAAACATGTTGTGTAAAATAAAAATATTTTTTAAAAGGGTGTTCTGATTGTTATTATTCAAAGTGCCAATATTATAGTCCACTATTAGTCCATTATTATAGTCTGTCCAAGCAAAGAAGACATTCTGGCAATATGGGTTAGAAAAGACTTCAACTCGATCAATATTGGTTCTAAGATTATGAAAATCTGGTCTAGAATAGTTGAAAACGTAATTTACAATTTGAGACCGAATTTGTGATTTTTGAACCAATATTGACTGGGCTGAAGTCATTTCCCATCTTGCCAGAATGTCTTGTTTGCTTGGACAGGCTTTATCTATCCTGTCAGAGTAAAAGTGAAAAGAAGAATCGGTTAGAAAAGTTTCCGAATTCAACCAGTAGATGGCAGCAGTTGACGGGTGGTGTGGTGTTTTAGTTTGACTTGGACACGCCTTCATGCCCCGCCTGCTCTTTTCTTATTGGTTGACAGCAGTGTTTCGTGAGTTCTGTCTTAGAAAATGGCAGCTAGCAAGAAAATTATGGATGGTGCATCAATCCCAAATAGTACGCTGATTTACTACTGACAATCTTGCGCTAATCTAGCCTTAATCATTTATGTATTCGGGCTAGTTAGTATTTATTTCACTTCTATCATTCTAGTACCTCTATCAAGTTAGTATTTGAAGAATATATTGAATACAAAAACAATATATATATAGAATTTAGACTCAGTTTTACTTTTCTCTGTAACTTACTCTGTTACTTTTCTCTGTTACTTTTCAGTGTAACTTAGGCCAATACTAGACTTCAATAGTTTTATGCTGTATGAAATGAGATGAAAATATGATTTCGCACTCTCATCTTATACTCATTAATTCCATTTATTATACGATGAATATAATGAAATAGAACTCAATCTATTCATGATCTAATACCGAGCTATTGCCAGTAAAAAGTTTGAAAAACTACAACAGTTTGGTAAAAATATTAGGGAGAAGCTCTTATCGGAAACTGGCTTGTGGTTGACAGAGTGTAAGGTGGTTGTCAGCCAACAATAGAATTGAATTTAAGAGGGGCGTTCCTTGGCTTGCTTCATACATTGATCGTGGTTTTTCAATTGATCAATTCATAATGATGAATGAGTTTATGCAGAGGAAATAATTCCTTGTGGATCCAAGTTGTTGGTTTTTCATCAAATAGTGAGAAAATTATTCTAGCAGCCCAATTGGTATTTTTCAAATTCCTATTTGTTGGAGCGCACAAGGAGCGGACGAAACTGCCTAATACGTTTTTGTCATCAGCTGTACTTGAAAGATCACTTTTCAAGCAAAGAAAACATTCTAGCAAGATGAATGAATGACTCCAGCTCAGTCAATATTGGTTCAAAGATTATAAAGATTATCGTAGGAGTTATTCTGATCTACATTTTCAGACCAAATTTATAATGCTTGAACTACTGGCGGCTCGTGCCCACGAAACAGGTGAAGTGTTTGTATCTTTTACTGCACAGCACTTCACCTGTCTCGTGGGCACGAGCCGCCAGTGGCTTGACCAATATTGATCTGGCTGGAATAATTTTACCATTTTGCAAGAATGTCTTCTTTGCTTGGACAGACTATAACAATATGGAGCTTATTGTAATAGCGTGTCTTCGGAGCTTGCGCGAGCAATAATTGAATTTCCTGCCCTCAGGCGTATAACTTAATCCAGTCATCTTTCATGACAACACTGATAATCAGTAATAACATGTAAAAGCATTGACTGAGTTCAAAATACGCATCCAAAGCTCCTATTCTATTAAACATACGTGGAACTCGATGATCCAATAATGTGAAATTGAGACA